>APFE030181805.1:4016-116607 GCA_000404065.3 Pinus taeda
CCTCTGATAGTATGTATTGCTCTACTCCTTTAACTCTGTTTATTATATATTGCTCTGTTGTTTCTCTATGTCCCCCACTCTTTATACTCTTCCGCATATATATGTATTCCGCTCTTCTCTATGCTCCTCCAATAGTTCTTCTTTGGCATATATTACTCCCGATATGGCTCCTCCTATAGCTCTGATAACTCTGTTTATGCTCCTCCAATATGCTCTACTTTGATATTCTGCAATACTCGTTTTATGTGTTAACTCCTCTTTTGATGAATTCTTCCTCTCGGTTCTTCTTGGGCATGTATTACATGTGATTCTCCTCTGATGTGGCTCCTCTTGCTCCAATGTCTTCCTTTGGCTTTGTAGTGTCTTTCAATGACCTTCTCCGATACCTTCATACCTTGATGGCTTCTATCTTTTCCGATATGCCTCTCTTGCTTTGATATTTTGTAATACTCTTAAGCATAAGCGATAGATTTGATATGCCTCCTTTGTTAACTCCTCCGTTAAAAAACTCTTAATAATGGCTTAGCTTTCCTGATGGCCTTGCTCCTATGTCTTCATGGATCTGCTCTGCTTCCCCTTGGCTTCATATCATCATCTAGTATCTAGAATATTGCCATATTGACATCAATGAAAACCTAGGTCAACAGTATTCACTATGAAAGAATTTGTCGTACTCACACACGAGGTCACATTGACTGTTGCGCAAGCATCGTCTTGATCAATGAAGGACCAATCATGAATGTTTCACTTTTTTGATTCAGTCATCGGAGATTCCACAGTAAGAAGATTTTTCTGCCAACGTTTCGAATCCCAACTGGGATCCATCATCAGGGCAACTTGAAGCTTTCACTTATCGCTTACAACGTTGATTAGTCTTGTTGATCATGTATGTCTCGATGGTTTGGTTGTCTCGTCTTCAAGTCATGCAAGTGTGTGTTCGTATGATCACCTATCCATCTCTTGATTGGTCACACACTTAGCCATTTTTATTGAAATTTATGATGACCGGACTCCCCTTTGACAGCCAGACCATCAACCTACCATCGACTTGATTAACTGTAAACCAAAACAATGCAAAAGCACCAAGCTAGTCTTTTCAAGCTACACTACTTGCAAGAAATTCAATCACCTCTCATGCGGGCCACCTGGGCAGTCAGACCTGGCAGTCACCCTGAGACTAACTCCCCTCAAAAGTTTTGTAGAGGCCACTGGCCTCACCCGCTCAACTAACTGAGGAAATTGCACAGACAGGTCGGACAGACACCAAGTGCCCACCCCAATCTTCCTCAGAAAATTGCACAGTTTTCCCAGTCAGTCATCCTGATAGTTGACCAATTGTTCATCTCATAAATTGCACAATGTTCATGAGCAGGTCTTCCACTACCCATCAGTTAGCTCATCCCAGAAATTGTACAGAGATGATCAGCAGGCTAGCCTCCTGGTCTTATTGCATTTTTCCTTGTCAATAGCCCCTAGCCGCAAACTTCTGGTTCCCTCTGGGAATTGTGCAATTTCTGTTGCCAGTATCCTGGAAAGTCAACTGGAAGTTCTCTCTAGGAATTGTGTATTTTTGGTTGCAAGTGACCCTAGCAACCAACTGGTAGTTGTTAGCCCTCAATTCTGGTATATTTTTGCTTGAGGAAACTTACTTAATCCATATATTTTCCATATATTTTCCACTATATCTATCCCATTTTAATGTATTTCATGTATATTCAGGTATTTAATTTTAATTTTGCAAATTCTAAAGTTTTTATGAAAATTTGATTTCAAGTGCAAATTTTGACAGATTCAAAAATTCTTGTAATAGCTATGTGGATGACATGTTTGTAGGACACTTGGGCTCAAGTTATATGCATGGATGGATAGCTTGGGAACTAGGACTGAACGAATGCCACTTGGTTCGGTCATAACAATCTTTATTAAGCCCGGTCAAGGCTAGTCAAACATGACTAGTCACCCAAACAATCCCTAGGAAATAGGGTAGTTTTGAGATTTTAAGGGTTTGACCTTATTTCTTGAGATGGATTGGATGAATTTGACTTATATAGGTGAATATGAGTAGATATGATTTTTAGAGAGACTATAAATAAGTTTGTTTCATAAACTTCTATTTAAGCCAAGACTTTGATGGCTTATGATATGTAACTTTAATATAATTTTATGCTGAGACATTTGGATTTTGGAGATTAATTTGGAGAACCTATTCTACTTTCATTTTGTTGTTCATCTGATGTGGATGAGTGACTAAAAATTCAGCTTTTGATATCAACTTCAAGTGTTCAAAGCAAGGGTGGAGGGCCCCCACTCCAAGCTAAGTACACTTCATTATTATACCAGCTAATTTTCCATAAACAGGTTATCTTAGAACTTATTTATATACTTTGTTTCAGATTTTCTTATGAATTGATGTGTGATGATTTATGTTATTGAATATTAATTTTTTTATCACTTTAGTAATATGGAATAACAAAGTGTTCAAGTCGAATTCTCCTTCTATTAAATTGATAGATCAAAACTAGGCTTCTCCTTTGTTACATGCAAGCAATTTTTCTTATGTATTTTCAGTTTTCAAATGATAGCATAATGATAAATGAATTGTAACGGAAATTACCCAAAGATCTCTTCAATTAAGAGTCTCCTTCATTATTGATTTATGCATCTTAAGCTATTATTAAGCGTGGACTTTCTTCCTTGAGAAAAATAGAAAGGGAACCTTTAACAGGGCTAAAGGTATACCTAGAGAGTGGTTCAATGAACCATGAGGAGAACTGCTTTTAACTATACAAAAATTCCTCACATGTGATAGGGGATATAGTGTTGCACATTTGTATTACATCAGACTCCTACAACACATTAAGGGAGAGGTTAAGATTACTCTGCGATATTTCCTCTTTAGAAGCCTCCTAAAGATTATAGAGTCAGTCAAACATGAACATAAGCCAAGAGAAGCACAAATTTATCACCAGGGGTTGATAAAAATCTTGGTAGAATATCAAGTAAGATCACAGGGGATGATTTGGAGGGAGTTCTTGAGAAAAAACCAATGTAATGAACAGGTCATTGAGGAACAAAACAAGGTAGAGTAGGAAACTAGGGGGATGATGAGCTCACCTTTTTATCCCACAACTAGAGCCAAAAAGCAAAACAATACAGTCATGCATGAAAATGAAATATCCATCATGTCCATTCCTAGGAGGTTTAGGAACAAGAGTCCAACTGAGATAAATAACAGGGATAAAGAAGTACAGATAGTAGACACATGTTCAACAGAAAAACAGGCAGAGGATAATATTGAGAAAGAGGCATTAGAGAAATATTCCTACTATGATGATATAGCAACAACATCATTTGTGAAAAACACACAAGAGCTTGAAAAGGAATTATATTTGAGCAAGATTAGAGAGTTAACAGACCAACTTGAAATAAACAAAATTTTGGAAAAGCATTTGAAAGAAGAAAACAAAGCAAGTAAAAAGAATAATGCTAAGTTGGTTAAAGAAAATGAAAGGTTAATTGAAGAAATAGAAAGGTTAAAAAGAAAGAATGATCTAACTTGCAAGCAGGCATTCAAATGGCTCAAAGAGAAGAACATGTGGAAAGCTAAATATGAGAAGCAGAAATTTAAGGCCACTTTATATAAAGAAGAACATGATACAGGTACGGACTATTTGATAAAAGCGGCACAACAAGAAGCATCAGGGTCTGGAACTACATCCATAGCAGTGGTCAGGAGATCAAAAAGGAAGCAGTGAGCATGAGGACGTGCTTGATGATCAGCAAGGGGGAGATGTTGGCCCTCAATTTTGGACTATTTTTGCTTAAGGAAACTTATTTAATCCATATATTTTCCATCTATTTTCCACTATATCTATCCCATTTTGATGTATTTCATGTATATTTAGGTATTTAATTTTAATTTTACAAATTCTAAAGTTTTTATGAAAGTTTGATTTCAAGTTCAAATTTTCACAAATTCAGAAATTCCCATAATAGCTATGTGGATGACATGTTTACAGGACACTTGGGATCGAGTTAGATGCATGGATATATAGCTTGGGAACTAGGACTGAACTAATTCCACTTCGTTCGGTCAGAACAAGCTTTATTGGGCCCGGTCAAGGATGGTCAAACATGACTAGTCACCCAAAAAATCCCTAGGAAATAGGGTAGTTTTGAGATTTTATGGGATTGACCTTATTTCTTGGGATGGATTGGATGAGTTCGACTTAGATAGGTGGATATGAGTAGATATGATTTTTAGAGATACTATAGATCAGTTTGTTTCACAAACTTCTATTTAAGCCAAGACTTTGATGGCTTATGAAATGTAACTTTTATATAATTTTATGTTGAGACATTTGGATTTTGGAGATTAATTTGAAGAACCTGTTCTACTTTCATTTTGTTGTTCATTGATGTGGATGAGTGACTGAAACTTCAGATTTTAATATCAACTTCAAGTGTGCAAAGCAAAGGTGGAGGCCCCCCACTCCAAACTAAGTACACTTCATTGTTAGACTAGCTTCATTTTCCATAAACCGGTTATCTTAGAACTTGTTTATATGCTTTGTTTCAGATTTTCTTATGAATTGATGTGTGATGATTTATATTATTGGATCTTATTTTGTTTATCACTTTAGTAAGAGAGGATAACAAACTGTTCAAGTTGAATTCTCCTTCTATTAAATTGATAGATCAAAACTAGGCTTGTCCTTTGTTACATGCAAGCAGTTTTTCTTATGTATTTTCAGTTTTCAAATGATAGCGTAATGATGAATGAATTGTGATGGAAATTACCCAAAGATATCTTAAGTTAAGATTCTCCTTCATTGTTGATTTATGCATCTTAAGATATTGTTAATTCATGGTTTCTGATTTCTATTCATCAAGTAATAATTGAGAGAGAAGAACACAATTGGACCTCTTAAGTTAAGAGCCACTTCATCTTTCTTTCATTGCAAAAGTGAATTAAAAATTATTAATGTAGGCTTATATTTGTAATATGCATTTCTTTAGTTTTTGAAAAACTCATCTTTTAAGCTTGACTATACCTAATATCCATATATTGTGGACTTGCCTCCAAGTTTTACAAAGCTGGATTGATAAGCAATACTTGTGTTAATTTGTGTCACTAAATTAGCTCAACATTTTGTATGTTGGGCCGCCAAATTAGCATACATTTTCACTCCATTTTCACCTTTATCCTCATTTTTTCACCTCATTTCATCACATTATCATTATATTTTCATTACCATATGGGTTCATAGTTTCATTTTCCAAAGTTATTTATTTCATGCATTTTAAGTGAATTTATGATTAAAAGTTTGAAAAATAAAATGTATTTGCTTATACCTAAAGGTGGAATGAGTTTGGTGACATGTGTAGTTGATTCGGAAGGTTCCAAGACACTCTTATGTGGCCTCCAAGGCTCAAATTCGAATTCTCTTAAATTTTTTAAGGAGATTTGGGATAGGGGTCAAGCATATCTCATGGAGAAAAATCATGTATATAGGAATATGTGTCTCATATTGGTTGTAACCATATGAGGGATTAGTGGATCCCCATTAATGAGTTAGTTGCTTATGTTTTTGTATAAATAGGAGTACCTCCTCCATTCCAAAGGGAGAACTGTTGGAGCATGTATCCAACTTATGATGGAATAGAATAAAGCTTCATTTTACATCAATTTTCTTTCTATAGTTTTAGATATAAATTGTGTTAATGTAGTATATGAATTATGGAATAGCTTTTCACTTTGTTCTTAAGAGAATTGAGCTCACTCTAAAAATATAAAAGAAACATTTTATTTCATAATAGATCTTTTTTAATTTAATTGCCTAGATGTTTTAGGATTTGTTTGTGATTGATGAATGGGTTTTAAATTAAAATATTATCAGCATATGAGGGGACAACTAAGGGTCTAAGTCAGGCTCTCTCTCTATTTGATTTGCATGATAATTGAAATTCATTCTTTTTCTTTTAAGTTTCAAGTTATTTCATTTCTTACGTTTATGAATAAATCTTAGTTTAGTTTGGATCAGTATAGGAGGGGACAATCAAGCGACTAAGTTATTATCTCTTTCTATTTGAATCTAAACAACAATTAAAATTCATTCTTTTTCCTTTATTTCAAGTTTCTGGTTTTATGTAATCAATGATTTCTTTTCAGTATATAATATTGTAGGGAAGGACAACCAGGACCTCATCAATTAGGAGCCTCTTCCCTTGTATATTATATTGAATAAAAAATCATTTAGTTAGACATAGAGTTAGTTGCCTACTCCTGCATATATTTTGCTGGCATCATCACAAGCTTATGAGTATCCTTGGTTGATAATTTAATGAAAGCAATTCAAGCAATTAAGTTGCCCAAAATTTTGGCACCATTGCTAGGGATGGTGCTAAGGGATTAGGCATTAAGAATTTAATTAAATACCAATATTTTCTTTGGAAAAACTAACTCATGTTGAAAGGATGACTTGGTGACAGTAAGATCTTAGTAACATGGGGAAGTGTACATAGGAGTTAGCTTTGAATCTCATTTCTAGCTGCATATATAAATCATGATAAATAGGATGCATAAATTTCAATCAATATTTCACTATAAGAGTTTCAAACTAATACATTTATGAACAAGAGATCTAGAATGATATTCAAGCATTTGGAGGAGAGACAAGAGAATGAGAACTACATTGAATATTGGTTTCAAAAGGTGACTAGGCCACAACATTCTTCCATTCTTCAACGAATCCTAGCATTTAATCCAAATGTGCAATTGATCTCTCATATCCTTGTAAACATTCAGGTATATTTTTCACATTTGGATGTGAGCATACTAGATATTTTGATCCGTAAATGGATTCATTGGAAATACTCCTACACTTAAAAACAAAAACAAAAAATCTCGTTCTCAAAATAGAATAGAATAGAATAGGAAAATAAAACCAAGCTTGGAGAGTTTTTCTAAATTTTTTATTTTCAAAATTGATTTCATTTTCTTGGAAATTTTGGTGGTGCAGTAAGAGCCACCTCATTCACTAACCATTGGCAGGAAGATCTACAATCAAAAGGATACTTGTGAAGAAGGAAAACAAGTGGCGTTTAGAAAGTTAAAATTTGAGGTTTGAAATCAAATTCTTCTTATATTTGTTTTCAAATTTCAAATTTCAATTGTATAAAGAATTCATAAGTATGCTCTCCTCCTGCGCTTTGTGTGACCTAGAGGATCAGAAAAAGGATTTCATGTTAGTATATCTTTTGTTAAAAAAAAATTGTTTCATTGTTTGTTTTTCCTTTTAAATAATAAAAATAAATAAAAACACAAAAACGAAAATGAGAATAAAGTAAACAAATAAAAATTCATGAAAGCCAAGGAAAAAAATTGCTGCAAATGTTATGTGTGATTTTGAAAAAATGAAAGATAGTTGTGCATTGTCCTGATTTAAAAAAGAAAAAAAACAAATTTCACCCGGCAGTTAACTGAGCAGAGGTCAAATTCGCAGAGGTTAAAACCGTCATTTTTAAAATGAATTTTGTGACCAAATGAAAATCAATCTGAAAAATTTGAAACATGGGTTTTTCTCAAAAGGGGGTGAAGTATGTTTATTGCAAAATATTTTCACAAAATTCATAACCATTTGAGATATTTTCAGGGTTCTCTGGAGTGTTATTTGTGAGGTTGCGTGAAAAAAATGGTTTTTCAATTAAATGCAGCCAGCAGCCAAGGCCACAGCCATCCATTGGCTCAGCCACAGAGCCATGGCCAGCCACCCAGTAGTGTTTCCAAGCTACAGAGGAAGAAAACAAACAATAAATTTAAAAAAAAATTGATAAAAAAATTTAATAATTAAATACAAAAAAAATATAATTATTAAAAAAAAAATCTTACTACAAAAATGAGATTTTCTCCATGCTTACAACCTGTAACAATCTATATATAGATATAGATATAATGATAAATATTTCCTAAGCTTTTATAGAATAAAATTGGTTAAAGAATCCACTTTCTAGGCAAAAAGGATGACTTCAAAATATATGAAAAATAATTTGGCAAATATTTTGGAATTCCATTTTCCTAAAAATCTTGGAAATGATGAATTCAAAAGATATGAAAAATAATTCGGCAAATATTTTGGAATTTCATTTTCCTAAGAATCTTGGAAATGATGAATTCAAAAGATATGAAAAATGGTTTGGCAAATATTTTTGAATCATATTTCCTAAAAATCTTGGATTTAGGTTGGCCACTTGTCAAGTTTTTGTTTCAATTTTCATTTTAGAATAATTAAAATTTCCAAAATTCCATTAAATTCATAAATGTGACTCGTGATTTATTGGAAAGTCATTCAAATTACATCCAAAATCCAAATGGAAAGCTTAGCCTCCATAACCATGTTGAGGTGGTTGATTTCCATAACCATATCCACAATCCATGCCATTTCCGCAACAAAATTGTGCATATCCATTATCCATGCCATTTCCGCAACAGAATTCTCCACCACTACTAACACAACCACAACAATTACAGCTACCATCAAACCAGTTCAGACCAACTCAATTACCAGCCCAACTAGTGGCAATACAAGAAATAAAATGGATAAACCTGCATACAATGTAGAAGAAGAAACATATTTTCGAACATATTCTATTCTTCCCATAAATGATGTACATTTAAGGTCTGGAAAGGTGCTTAAAAAGGATTCTCCTCCAATCATAGAAGAACCAAATGAGCAAGGAGAACAACCTCAAACATCACAATTCGAAAAACAAATTCAGAAAGGAAAAACTATTATAACTCAAACACCACCATATCCTGAGAGGTTAGTAGAGCAACAAATTGAAATGAACCTTCCTGAATTTGACATTTTGGATGAATTGAAAAATTCTTACATAAAAATTCCTTTATTGAAATCAATCAAAGAGATACCAATATATGCTAAAACAATAAAGGAATTATGCATTAAGAAAACTGGTAAAAAGAAGAAGGATCCTACTACAATCAAATTCATTGGCAAGTTAGCAAGCCTCATGTCAAAAAAAACAATAGTAGAAAAATATATTGATCCTAGTATCCCTATGGTTACTATTTCCATAAATAATTTCTCAGTTCCAAACACATTGATAGATTTGGGAGCTGCTATAAATGCAATGACTATGGAAACAATGAAGTATCTACATTTAAACAACATTAGATCAACTTCTACAATCTTAGAGTTAGCAGATAGAGCTAAAGTTGTACCAGAAGGAATATTAGAAGATATTATAGTCTCTTTGGTTTCATGGGAGTATCCTGTTGACTTCCTCATCTTGCATCCAAAAACAAATTTGGGATGACACCCACTAATATTAGGCAGACCATGGTTAGCCATGGCTGATGCCTTTATAGGATGCAGATCTGGAAGTATGATTATTGCACATGGAGATGAACGGAAACACATTACACTTTATTCACCTGCACAAGCACCTTCTTTAGAATCAATGCTTGGAGAATAAGAACAACAACAAACTAAATCAGTTCTAAGTATAAATCAAGTATTTGACCTTAGAGAAGAAGAAGAGAATGAGGATTTAATGGATCTTTTCATCTCAGAACCAAATATTTCAAAGTAGCTTAGAGAGATTCAATTTGAAGCTACAAGTAATCTTTTGAATCAATGGTTTTAGGAAACTTGTGCAATCCAATCCTTGCGAAGCTCCTTTACAAACTTTTTTCCTATACACACAATTACCAATTCAACAACAAAAACAATTGAGATATATCATGGGAAACATTTGAACATTGGAAACCATTTGCAATCATCACAAGAACAAGAGGTAATTGCATTATTACAAAAATATTCAAAAGCTTTTGCCTGGGATTATACAGATATGCAAGGAATTCATCCCAACCATGTATCCACCACATCTATACATATGACCAGATTAAACCAGTAACACAACCTCAAAGATGAATGAATCCCATGATGGAAGAAATAGTGAAGGAAGAATTGCAGAAATTGCTTAAAGTTGGGTTCATCTATCCTATTTCAAATAGTCAATGGGTTTCTCCATTGGTAATTGTACCAAAGAAAAACGGGAAATGGAGGATGTGTGTAGATTACCAGGAATTAAACAAAGCAACATTAAAAGATCATTTTCCGCTACCATTCATTGACTAGGTTCTAGACTCATTAGCTGGAAAGAAATTTTTCTCCTTCCTAGATGGGTTTAGTAGGTATAATCAAATTAGAATAGCAACAAAAGACCAAGACAAAACAACATTCACCTGCCCATGGGGAACCTATGCATATAATGTCTTGCCATTTGGATTATGTAATGCACCTGCAACTTTCCAAAGAGCAGTGCTTGCAATATTTGCTGATCTAATCCATGAATGTGTAGAAGTCTATATGGATGACTTCACGGTATATGGAAACACATATGAGGATTTCTAAACAATCTTGAGAAAGTTTTAAAACGATGCATAGAAAAAAATTTGTCCTTGAGTAATGAAAAATGCTACATGATATTAACAGAAGGCATAGTTTTGGGACACCATATTTCCTCCTCGGGAATTAAGGTGGATCGAGCTAAAATACAAGTCATTATGAATTTAATGCCACCTACAACTCAAAAGGAGGTAAGGAGTTTCCTAGGTTATGCAGGTTACTATAGATGATTCATAGAAAACTTTAGTAAAATAGCCCAACCTCTATTCAAGTTGTTAGCAAAAGATGTTGAATTCTAATGGACAAATCATTATCAAAATGCATTTCAGATATTGAAAGAAAAACTATCAATTGCGCCCATTCTTCAAGGACCAAACTGGTCTCTGCCATTTCATATTTCAGTTGATGCATCTGATACTGCTATAGGTGCATCACTTGGATAGAAAGAAAAACTGCTCAATTATGCAATATATTACATAAGCAAAAACTTAATACCTACATAATTGAACTACACAGTCACAAAAAAAGAAATGTTAGTTGCAGTACATGCAGTAAATAAATTCAGGCATTATATAACAGGATACCAAGTGTTCATTTATACAGACTATTCAACAATCAAATACTTAATGAAAAAATCAATCACAAATGAGAGAATAACAAGATGGTTACTGTTAATGCAAGAATTTAACATTACAATTCAAGATCGACTAGGGAAACACAATAAGTGGCCGATTTTCTTTCAAGATTACATTCACCCAATGATCCAAATCCAATTGCAGATAACTTTCCAGATGAACATTTGTTTGCAATAACAGTAAAAACACCATGGTTTGTAGACATAGCAAGCTATCTATCCTCTACAAAGTTTCCAACTCAGCTTTCAAAGAAACAAAAATGAAAAATCATTAAAGAAAGTTCTAGATATAGTTGGGTAAATGGCGATCTGTTTTATATTGGTTCAGCTTTAATAATAAGAAAATGTGGGGGAGAAGATGAGATATTAGAAATATTAAAAGCATGTCGTGATGAATCGTGTGGTGGTCATTTTGCAGACAAACGAACAACCTACATGGTGCTGCAATTGGGCTACCACTGGCCAGCAATCTTCAAAGACTCCAAGGCTTATGTTAAGCGATGTGACAGTTGCCAAAGAGTAGGGAGACCAATAGTATTAGATGAGATGCCACTCAAACCACAACTTCTTATAGAACCATTTTAGAAATGGGCTCTAGATTTTTTGGGACCAATAAATCCACCATCAAATGGAAAGAATTACATCTTGGTATGTACATATTATGTAACTAAATGGATGGAAGTAAAAGAAGTCACAAAGGCAACAAAAAATATAGTGGTCACCTTCCTCTTTGAGGAAATATTTGTGAGATATGGTGTGCCTAGACAGATTGTAACTGATCAGGGAGCACAGTTTACTTCAAAGCTTGTTCGGGATCTTACAGAAAAGTATAAGATAAAGCACTGGAAATCCACTCCGTATCATCCTCAGGCAAACAGACAAGTGGAAGCAACAAATAAAGTCCTAGAAAATATAATGACCAAAATAGTACAACTAAACAGGAAGGACGGGTTAGAAAAGTTAAGAGATTCACTATGGGCATACATAATAACATGGAAAAACACATCTGGGTTTAGTCCATACTAGTTAGTGTATGGAAAAGAAGCTTTAGTGCTCATAGAATTTCAGATACACACATATAAATTGGTAGCAAAACTAGGACTAGAATTGTCGAAAGCACAATAGTAGCAGATAATGGAATTAAACCAACTAGATGAACATCGCTAGTAAGCAATAGAACACACAACATTGGTCCAGCAACAATGAATGAAATGGCATGACAGATTCATAAAGAAGAAAACATTCAGCAAAGGAGACTGGGCATTACTATTCGACTCCAAATTCAAAGATTTCAAGGCCAAGTTCACAACACACTGGTTAGGGCCATATGAGATAGAGGAAATCTTTGATAATGGAGCAGTTCAAATCAAAACAATTAACTAGGAATCTACATCATTTTTGGTAAATGGACATAGGCTCAAAGTTTACAATAGGGCTATCAACAAAGAAAAATTCATGAAACGATTGATACAAGAAATAGAACTGGAAGTAATGGCATAGTAGAGCCATGTATCTTCCAGTACTCCAGAAGAATAAAAATATATATATATATATATATATATATATTATATATTATATATATATATATATATATATATATATATAAAGTTTTCTAGTGAAAACCAAGAAACTGGCACCAAGCAAACAAGAATTCATAGAGGAAAACCAACTAGTTTTGGAATATATGAATTCACACTTTCTTGTTCTACATTTAAACAACTTTGTTTTGCATAAAATCCTCGATAGAAGCATGACTTGAAGACAAGTCATTAGATAAGCAAGGGGGAAGGTCGCACAAGAAACTTAGTTGTGCAGTTGAATTGATGACGGAACTTGTATTCTTCACAGTTGGGACCTGAAATATTTTTGCAACCAATGTTAGTTGGGACCTAAAATATTTTTGAAACCAATGTCAGTTGGGACCTGAAATATTTTCGAAATTGATGACAGTTAGGGACCTAAAATGTTAGAGAACAACATGTATATATTGCATGAACCTAAAATGATAAAAAATCATGTATACATAGCATGGGAGTTAAGGACCTGAGTTATTAAGAATTAATTGCAAAGGGACCTGAAATGTTAGAAAAAAGCATGTACATATTGCATAAAAGTGTGCATGATAGTTGGGACCTGAGCTATTATGAAACAATTGCAGAGGGACCTGAACGACAACTAGCAATCCAAGAACCAGAATCAACGAAGAATGTTAGAACAAGAAGCAGAAATAAACTTTATATTTCAATCTATCTAAGACATTTGATCAGAATACCTCATCTAATATTGTCAAAGAACAACAAACATCATCCAATATTGTCAGGGAAGTACAAGTATAGTAAGTACACAATTTTTCTCTTGTAAATTCAATTTGTTTCTAGAAATTTTTAGTCTTTGTTAAAAATGAGATTAGTACTTGAGTGTATATTTTCCATTCATTTCATTACCTCCACTCATTATCCTAAGTGTCATCTTAAATTTATTTATGTACATCCTATAACACTCATATTCCATAACCTCTGTACATCCTATATTCATTTCATATTCACTTCATAACCTTAACCCTAAGTCTATAACCCTAAGTATTTTTCCTCAAAGCAAAAGGGATTAAAAAGAAGGCAATGAGATGGAAACTACACAAACAAATCAAACATTAGTACCATGGAGATAATTTTAAACATGACCTAGGCGGTCATTTTAAAATTATAAGATATATTGTATAGCAAAAAGATATGTGAATTATGAGACATGTTCTAAGAAATACAAAATTGAGATGATCTAAGTAAAAACCTTATCATAGCGTATAAAGAAATGATACTAGTACTATATGCATGGTGTAAGTTATAATGGCAAATATGAAATGATAGCAAGCATATGGTAATACGACGGGGGTAAGGTTTTTATCATTTCAAAAAATAACAAACATGTGCATTATGGAAGGCATTAAATCGAAGTGATTTATGGGTGTATGGTTCATATATACAATGAAAAGTGAAGAATGATGAATATAAGCAGCTATGGGTAGTGGTGAAGGTGTAAAGAAAAGTCATGAATCATGCAATTGATGGTGTAAGTGTAATGGTGCAAGGTTGTTATTGGTGTGGCTGCAAATAAACCAAGTTGTATGGCCGATGGTAATGTATTGAAAACCCAATGCAAAATTTAATGAACTCATGCAGGTGAATGTGGTAGTGCATAATATGTTCAACAGATAGAGGAATGGTGTGTTGGCATATGAGAAGATAGCCATGACTGGTATGTTGGCATGCAGAAGGATGGCCACGACCAAATTGAAAGACATGACTGCAATAAAATGAAGCAAAGAAGAATTTGAATGATGAAATGTATAGCCTGGAAAATATCATTGCAAATGGCTCCATAACTGGCGACTGGTCAAAGGAACAACCACAATGGAATCATCCAATAGAAAGTGTTTACGGCTTATCAATCAAAGCATGGTAAACAACTCGAAACGGTCAAGAAAAAAACTCTTTCAAACAATAAACCTCTGAGCAGTCATTAGACCATTCTCAAAGCCATTCCGCCATTACCATTCTGCATTTCTCTGCCATCACAGCAATTGAAGGCTCAAGAAAATAGTAGCAAGAGGTTGAGAGCATTAAAACGTTTTGACAGTGGAGGTAAGGGTAGAAATAGAATGCTAAAGCCGTGGAGAGATAAGCAAGGTAAATCGACAGAGGAAGTGCAAGTTAGTTACCAAAAATCTCGTGGAAAACTTAAGGTAAACCAATATCTGATTCGTTTCTATTTGGATGAGGATTGCAGAGGAAATGTCGAGATATCTGTCACCGAATCCTTTGTTAAGACTACCTGTCATTTAATGAATTTTTCTATTTATGCCACCGGTCATTAAACTGAGGCATTCAAAATGCAGATTGAATGCGTTAAGGATAACATGGAGCGCAGCTAAGAGGTCCACGAGTCAAGTATTCACAACCATTCCATAAGCAGCTAGGTATACTCAGAAAAATCGGCAAGTCTTCAGTCAAAACAAAGGTTTATAAATAAAGTTAAAATGCACAAACAATGGGTTAATAAAACTTTGAAATAGCTAAAGAAAAACTTTTTGTTAACTGTAGGAGGTAGCAAAACGAAATGAACTCAGTTGTGCATGATAAATCTTCCACGAGAACTCAAAACAGAGTTTGTTCATAAATACTAATTGCATGAGATAAGGATTTTGAGTAGGACTAAAACATGTAGTCTTTGTAAAATGAATAGCCAACTCATTTTACAACTACACCTGTACATATGTCTTTATGATCAAACAATGTGATAAATAACCAAGTTTTAGTTCGATGCATGAAGGAATGGGTCAATAAAAACAGAGTATTGGGTTTAAGTTTGAAGATTTGGGTCCATATTTGAGTGCATTGACTATCATGTGTTGATTGTGTCAATAGTGAAATGGTTTATATGAGTCATTTCAACAGTGAGCAGAGAAGTTTTATATGTTGATTATATAACCAATGTAGTGTTGTATATTGGTTCTCGATTGTATAAGCAATGAAGTGCTGGAGATTGGTTATTGAACAATAGTGTATCTTGGTGATTGAGCAGAAGAGTATTGTATGATGATTTACACATAGAGCCTCAATTTGAACTCAGTGAAAAACATTATTCTAAGATTATATTAAGAAAAACAAAAATTATAATATGATTTTTGTTTTCTTATATATTTATATTTGAAAACAGAGTACAATTTTTTTTCAGAGATGTATAAGGGAGAATGTTTGAATGCTTGAACAAAACAAGGTATTGAAACAGAGACATTGTTGCTACCAAGAAAGAGACAGAGGCCGAAATCAATTAATTTAATTGTTGAAGAGGGCAGGTAAGCTTCTATGAACTAAACCAGAAAATATTTATTTTATGAATCAGTACTTGTTAATTGTCATTATAGAGGATGAAGTCAATGATAGTAGAAGCTTATATTCAATGGTTTACAGAGACAATGACAACAAGGATAGAGCCAAGATTCCAAATAGAAAACTGGAGGAAAGAAACAATAGGGAAGCTATATCAGGTAGGGCTCATAGGTTTCTTGCAAGATTTAGTGGCCACAGTGAAGAAGTAACAAAGGAATTTATAAACAATTACACATAGAAACAAACAAGAGTAGGAAACATAATAATTCCCGTGACTCAGGAATTCCTTTCACAAGCACTGGACCTCCCGATGATAGAAGAGAATTACCACAAGGGTTTTCACTTCAAGGAGAAAGCATGGACTTTCTTCCTTGAAAAGAATAGAAAGGGAATCAGGGCCAAAGGTATACCCAGGAAGTGGTTCAATGAACCATGGGGAGAACTAGTTTTAATTATACAAAAATTCCTCACATGTGATAGGGGATACAGTGTTGCAAATTTGTATCACATCAGACTCCTACAGCACATTAAGGGAGAGGTTAAGATTAAATTGCCATATTTCCTCTTTATAAGCCTCCTAAAGATGATAGAGTCAGTCAAACATGAACATAAGCCAAGAGAAGCACAAACATATCACCAGGGGTTGATAAAAATATTGGTAGAATATCAAGTAAGATCACAGGGGATGATTTGGAGGGAGTTCTTGAGCAAAAATCAGTATAATGAACAGGTCATTGAGGAATAAAACAAGGTAGAGTAGGAAACCAGGGGGATGATGAGCTCACCTTTTTATCCTAGAACTAGAGTGAAAAATCAAAACAATACAGTCATGCATGAAAATGAAATATCCATCATGTCCATTCCTAGGAGGTTTAGGAACAAGAGTCCACCTGAGATAACTAGCAGGGATAAAGAAGTACAGATAGTAGACACATGTTCAACAGAAAAACAGGTAGAGGATAAAATTGAGAAAGAGGCATTGGAGAACGATTCCTACTATGATGATGTAACAACAACATCATTTGTGAAAAACATACAAGAGCTTGAAAAGGAATTACATTTGAGCAAGATAAGAGAATTAATAGACCAACTTGAAATAAACAAAATTTTGGAAAAGCATTTGAAAGAAGAAAACAAAGAAAGTAAAAATAATAATGCTAAGTTGGTTAAAGAAAATGAAAAGTTAATTGAAGAAATAGGAAGGTTAAAAAGAAAGAATGATCTAATCTGCAAGAAGGCATTCAAATGGCTCAAGGAGAAGAACATGTGGAAACCTAAATATGAGAAGCGGAAAGTTAAGGCCACTTTATATAGAGAAGAACATGATACAGGTATGGACTATTTGATAAAAGCAGCACAACAAGAAGCATCAGGGTCTGGAACTGCATCCACCGCAGGGGTCAAGAGATCAAAAAGGAAGCAACAAGCATGAGGACATGCTTGATGATTAGCAAGGGGGAGATGTTGGCCCTCAATTTTGGTCTATTTTTGCTTGAGGAAAGTTACTTAATCCATATATTTTCCATCTGTTTTCCACTATACCTATCCCATTTTGATTTATTTCATGTATATCTAGGTATTTAATTTTAATTTTGCAAATTCTAAAGTTTTTATGAAAATTTGATTTCAAGTGCAAATTTTGACAGATTCAGAAATTCCCGTAATAGCTATGTGGATGATATGTTTGCAAGACACTTAGGCTTGAGTTATATGCATGGATGGACATCTTGGGAACTATGACTAAACTAATTCCACTTGGTTCGGTCAGAACAAGCTTTATTAAGCCTAGTCAAGGTTGGTCAAACATGACTAGTCACCCAGAAAATCCCTAGGAAATAGGGCAGTTTTGAGATTTTATGGGATTGACCATATTTCTTGGGATGGATTGGATGATTTCAAATTATATAGGTGGATATGAGTAGATATTATTGTTAAAGAGACTATAGATTAGTTTGTTTTATAAAATTCTATTTAAGCCAAGACTTTGATGGCTTATGATATGTAACTTTTATATAATTTTATGCTGAGACATTCGGATTTTGGAGATTAATTTGGAGAACCTGTTCTACTTTCATTTTGTTGTTCATTGATGCGGATGAGTGACTGAAACTTCAGCTTTTGATATCAACTTCAAGTGTGCAAAGCAAGGGTGGAGGGCCCCCACTCCAAGCTAAGTACACTTCATTGTTAGACTAGCTCGTTTTCCATAAACTGGTTATCTTAGAACTTGTTTATGTACTTTGTTTTAGATTTTCTTATGAATTGATGTGTGATGATTTATATTATTGAATCTTATATTTTTTATCACTTTAGTAAGATGGAATAACAAAGTGTTCAAGTTGAATTCTCCTTCTATTAAATTGATAGATCAAAACTAGGCTTCTCCTTTGTTACATGCAAGCAGTTTTTCTTTTGTATTTTCAGTTTTCAAATGATAGCATAATGATGAATGAATTGTGATGGAAATTAGCCAAATATCTCTTAAGTTAAGAGTCTCCTTCATTATTGATTTATGCATCTTAAGTTATTATTAATTCATGGTTTTTTATTCCTATTCATCAAGTAATAATTGAGAAAGAAGAACAGAATTGGACCTCTTAAGTTAAGAGCCACTTCATCTTTCCTTCATTGCAAAAGTGAATTAGAAATTGTTAATGTAAGTTTATATTTGTAATATGCACTTCTTTAGTTTTTGAAAACTCATATTTTAATCTTGACTATACCTGATATCCATATATTGTGGACTTGCCTCCAAGTTTTACAAACCTGGATTGATAAAGAATACTTGTGTTAATTTGTGTGAATAAATTAGCTCAATAGTGTTGGGTGTGGAGCCTGATTATCTTTTGTATTCAAAGGTTTCAGCTGGATGTATACCTCAGGAAGACTGTACACACTTGCATGCGGGGGGTGCGGGGTGGACTTGTCCCCCTCGCAGGGGTCCGGGGGGGCTAATCCCCCCTGGCTGGGGGTCTGGGGGCTAGCGGTCCCCTGACGGGGGTTCGGGTGTAGCGCCCCCGAAGCTAAAAAGATATGTAAAATTGCGTTGTAAAAGTCTAGTAACTTCTAGTCAATCTGGGTTATTCATTAGGTGAATGGTCTAACGGTAGAAGTTATGTTTAATTGAGCATTTTTTCCCCTAGAAGGAAACCGCTCACTATATATGAGGGAATTTATTGCATCTATGTACATCTGTATCCGGAGTTAAGAAAAGAGAGGAGATTGAGAGCGAAGAGGGAGTTACAGTGAATCTGTTGTAGGTTGTATCTCTTTAGTTTGCTGGATAATATAAAAGGAAGGACTGATTATTTCTTCGTGGACATAGCCCAAACTGGGTGAACCACGTATATCTGTGTCTCTTTTGTTTTATGCATTTTTCTGTGTTTATATTCTACAATATTTTATGTGTTGTATTGCTCTGTAATATGTAATTTTCTAACAGACAGTAGTTCCCTCTGGGAATTGCGTAGTTTTGGCTGCTAGTGACCCGAGCAATTCCCAAGAAAAACTACGCAATCCCTGCATGATGAACCTGCATGCAACCCGACCCATTCCTCTCGAAAATTGTGCAAATTTGGTTATCCAGCCCCGCTACCCGTTCATTCTAAAAAATGCGCAGAGCATGCCTACCTTGCCTTCTAGTAGCCCATACTGTTCCTCCCAAAATTTGCGTAAATTTGCCTCCTAGTTGAGCCAAACCTTGCGAACAGTCACTGTCGACTCAGATTGCTTGTCTCCATCTCTCAGTGACTCTTGCGCAATTTTCATCTGCAGTTACCCAGAGCCATCATCCACCATCACAACCTTCCTACCTCTCCCGTTCACCTACATCTGAATGATCATGTTTCATGGTAGACTAGGAGGTTTTGGATTTGATGTCGTCTCATCATGAGTGACTGCTGGTACAGGTACACCAACGAACATGGAAAGACGACAAATGGGATAAACGAAGGGAAAACATGTAGAATGACAGGTTCACCAACAAATGAATGAATGAAGCATGTGAAGTAGACGAATGCGATGAACATGCACCTTCACGAATAGATGAGCTTGTCAAGCCTTCCAACATGGAAGCAAGGAACAACATGGTAAAGCTTCATCAAGCGAACCAAGGACCATCGAAGACTCCGTGCACTTCATCAAGCAGAGGTGGAACTATGATACAACATGAAGACATCCATCATTCAGAAGCACTGTAGCTCAACATGCACTCCAGTAGCAACACAAATGTACTACCATTGTCATGTCAAGTCATGTCGAGTCACGACATGACTCATGTCACCCACATCTCCACCATGGGCTTGTTGTCAATCAATGTGATGTAATGTGGAAGTCCAAGAGACCTACATGTTGAACAAAGAGTCATGTAAGTTGAAGAGTCATGGAAGTCAAACGGTCATGAGGGTAGGCGAACAACCACGAGGGTCAGTTTCACCCTTGGCTATAAATACCCCCTTAATTGTACATGCAAGGGAATTTTCACCTCAGCTCCTCCCACATAGCCAAGAAAATCTGTAATCATTTCCTTGAGGAGTAAGTAGTGGCTCCAAAGCCTCGCTGATGGGGTTAGTGATGTATGGTGTAATGATGTGTCTAGGAACTTAATTTAGAAACCTATTAATAGGCCAACACATTTTCACACATGTATTGTATTTGTTGTAAGACTAATATTTAACACTTGTAATGCATGTTGCTTTAACCTGTGTTCTATCTCTGAACTGGTTCATTTGTTGTAATGCATAACATATTAATGGAAATGTGTTGTATACTTTGTTAATGTTGTCTCATCCGTGTTGATTGCTCTGCCAGACATCAGACAAACCTTTCACATGAACCTTGCTGTAATAATCGTTTCACTTGTTCGTACTAATCTGTGAGTGTTGCACGTGTTATCTTACCTTGTATGTTGTGATTTCCACATCCGAGTGGACTGCTCCGCCAGAAGCTACGTATGTGCTTCTGTGTTGGGTGTTCCTAGCTGAGTTGGGACTGATCCCTTTCAACTTGGAACTCACCTTCACCTTCTTCCCCTCATAGTGAAAGAACCATTGACACAATTACACTTACACTCACCAAGCATGCGAACCTCACTTCTCGAAGACAAGCGAACCTCTCTGCTGTGCTGACAAGAAAGAGTTGAGGCAAATCCTTAAGACAATGGCAACTGGGCCATCATACCGGATGGGGCTCCCACACCAAACAGTGTGAGTTCTAGTTGGGACTTCATACCAGGGTCATCCATTGATATTGGTGGATCCAGCACCATCAACATTTTGGCGCTAGAAGGAGTGCCGGATGACAAGCTAATTCCTCACATATGTTTTGGATCTCTACAAGTTTATCATGACTAGCTACCGAGTTTCTCTTACGGAATGTATGTCTTATGGAAACAATTTCATCATCCTTAAAAAGCTCTTGGATAACTTGTCTCATAAAACATTTGATGGTAGAGGCTATTTGATAAGGCACATGGTCAATGTTGTAGGCTCATGTGAAATACATTGATTCTTTGAAGAATACATGAGCTACGCATTGTTCATATACACGTTTCGAGGGCACCCAATGGACTGGTGTGCCACGCTAATAAAAAAATCCATTCAATCTCTTACTCATCTGGTCAAAGAGATAGACCGTGCTTTCAATCACATCAACCATCAAGCACTCAACAAAGCAATCCTGAAATTACGAAAAGCACCCAATGAATTTGTTGAATAGTTTTACACATGCTTTTGTAATTTTGCATACAGATTCCCGGAAGATGATATTGATTGGGAATTTTGCGATGGAAGATTTGAGTATCTTCTTCACATATCCGAACCCTACTTAGCACACTTCAATCATGGAGTTGCACAATCACAGGCATGCACAGTTGCTATCACAAGTGACTATCCACTTTCACCTCATGAAATAGCTCCACCACCGCAAAGTGATGTGGGAGATCATACACACACCTAGGTTGAACTATCACATCCTCCCACCTCATCTGCTCTTGATATTTGTGTAGATTTGGCTTGCAAGCTTGTTGTTTATCACATGGACTCATTCCCTTGACCTCCATTCTCAGTTCTGTTGATCCTCGAGATTATATTGTCTTGTGTTCTTTCATTCCTAAATCCTCACCTGCTGTGAACGAGGATCAAGCTGTTGATGGAGTTGGCATTATGCAGCCAACCTGCACCTTCATTCATGACAAGTGTGTGCAGTAATCTAAATAATATCCCGCGGTTAAGGGTGACTCCCTTTCGGCTACGCCTCATTCGCTTCGTCCTGACACCCCTTGTGATTCTGCCACTACTAATTTTCCCTGTGAAAACTCATTTCTAAATGCTTCTACTTCCAATCATTCACAAGACACCTCAGATGTCAGTCTACCATTACAGTGTGATGAGGACACATCTTCCCCAGAAAATTTGTTCAATTTTTCATTTATATTTCTTGAAAACACAGAGGGTGAACATCTTTGCTTCTCATCTACCCCTCCACCCGATTCATAAGATCATGAGGATGCCGAAAAACATCATGAATTTTCTGATCTTTGTTGTCATCATCTATTCACTTCCTCGTCCGATCACAGTGTTGATTCAACCGTTGTTAATCTATCCAAGGCACTAGTCTACGATGATCTATCTATCCATGAGGTCAAAATCCCTCAGACTGTCGAGGCTCTTTAGCCCGAGCTGATGGTTATGTCAGGCCCTCACTGTCTTGAGGTTGGTCTCGCTTCCGATCAGGAAATTGTTGAAACATTCAAGGCTCCTTATCACTATTTTCTTTGCACTAAATATCAACCAAACACCCAAATTTCACTTCCTCCACTCTAACTACACGATCCCATCGCTCATGCATTGGAGGAATCTTACACAACAAGCACACATGCACAACACAAGTGGTCTACTTTTCTCACGTTTTCTTGCATGTCATAGTCAAGAGAATGCATACACTCAACATCTGCACATAGTCTAGCACAACATCATGGCAGCACCACAAAATGTATGTCATGCACTATCACTCGTCTTCATTGTTAAATCTTTCTTGTTTGTTGGTTCGTACAACTGTCTTATTCGTGAACCTTTCCTTCACCAACAAGGGTCAACCAATGCACCAATGTCTACATTGGAAGTATCACTTCACGTGAGGTGACCCATGCACTATTAGCTTAGGAGTAGGAGTAGTGTTTGTTTTTTCACTTGTCTTTGCTTTCTGGTTTGCATGATTGTTTTCTTGATGAGTTGGCTTATTTTCTTACTTGTTATTGTTTTCACCTTGTTTTCTTTGCTTACTATTTTTGTTTCCATAAATAATTGTTGCCAACTACTACGTTCTGGCTTTTGAATAGAGTATGTGGCTCAAAATTTGAAGAGACTTGTGACACTGCAACACTTGGTCAGGCTTATGTCCATCTTCTCTGTGCTTGGTTATAACCTTCGACCAATGAAGTCTTGACAGAAAATACGAATTGTCTACATGGGAAGTTTCAGCCCAACCATGAACCTGTGTCCACACTAGGAAGCCCCATGCATGTCCTCAGCCTTCTGCTCTGTGTGTCCAAGCTCATCCAACTAGTAGAAACAGAGAAGGGGAAAATCTAAACAAGTAAACCTATGTCATAGGTCTTACATGCTTCAATAAGTCGGGATTCCTCTTTTGCCCCAAAAATAAATAAGTGCCTATGCACAGTCCTCTTGAAAAATATAAAGGCGAAAGAAGGGAAAGGCTTCCTGCATAGAAAGTTGAAGCATGTAACTCCACTGGGGTACTGATCAGGCTCACTGGTAGTGGAGAAATGTGTGTGTACCTCCGTGACTCCATCGGGGTACTATCTAGGCCTGCTGGTAGTGGAGAAACAATAGAAATGACAAGTTATAGTCTAAAAATATTCAACTCACGACCTAAACTACCCTTCCCAGATTCAGAACACTGAGATCTAAGCTGAACTTTTGATTGTGGTTGACTGAGTTGGCAAAAGGTGAACCATGTATGTCCATGGGGTAAGTGGGAAACTAAAGTAACCTACACAACGATTCAATACTACACGAAAGATCAAGGCCCTATGCTAGAAATGAACCATAATAGAGAATTTGGAGTTCTACCAGTGTGTCACCAAGTGTTGTAGGGCTACAACCACCCTCCAAAATTTTCCCCTGCACCAATTTCAGAGCATCCCTTGAAGAGTTTCACTTGATGACTGCACACACATGGGTTCACTTTGTGAGCTCGTGTGGGTCTTTACATCCACATTGCTTAATTCATTGCATTCAATTCTCTTCATGTTGATGTCTGAATCATCCTTGCGACCGTGTTTTGGTTATGTTTAAAGTCTTTGCTTCATATGTTATTGTTGTATTCACTATGAAAGCATCTGTCACAGACACACAACGTCACACTGACTATTGCGCAAGCGTCGTCTTGATCAATGAATGATCAATCATGAGTTTTTCTCTTGTCACTTACTCCGTTAATCAATCTTGTTGAGCATGTGTGTCTAGATGGTTTGGTCGTCTCATCGTTAAGTCATGCGAGTGTGTGTTCGTACGATCACCTATACATCTTTCAATTGTTCACACACTTAGCCATTTTTGCTGAAATTTTAGAGGACTAGACTCCCCTTTGATAGTCAGACCATCACCCTGCCATTGACTCGATTTCCTGTCAACCAGAACAACGCAAAAGCACCAAGCTACTATTTTCAAGCTATGCTGCCTGCAAGTAATTCAATCAACTCTCATGTTGGCCACCTGGACAGTCGGACCCACCAGTCACCCCGACACTAACTCCCCTCAAAATTTGCGTAGAGGCCACTGACCTCACCCTCTCAACTAACTGAGGAAATTGTGCATACAGACCATACAGACACTAAGTACCCATCCCCATCTCCCTTAGAAAATTGTACATTTTTCCGAGTCAGTCATCCTGACAGTTGACCAACTATTCATCTCAAAAATAGCGCAATTTTTATGAGCAGACCTTCTACTACCCATCAATCATCTCAACTCAGAAATTGTGCAAAGATGATCAACAAGCCAGCCTCCCAGCCTTAGTGCAGTTTTTCCTTTCCATTAGCCCCTAGAAGTAGACTGCCAGTTCCCTCTGGGAATTGCATAGTTTCTACTACTAATCCCCCGGGAAGCCAACTAGAAGTTCCCTTTGGGAATTGTGTAGTTTTAGCTACCAGTGACCCTAGCAGCCAACTGGCAGTTCCCTCTGGGAATTCCGCAGTTTTGGCTGCCAGTGACCCAGGCAGTTCCTAAGAAAAATTGTGCAATCCCTACGTGTTGACCCTGCATGCAACCCGGCCCGTTCCTCTAGAAAATTGTGCAAATCTAGTTTTCTAGCCCCGCTACCCATTCGTTCTGAAAAATGCACAGAGAATGCCTACCTTGCCTTCTAGCAACCCAGACTGTTCCTCCCAAAATTTGTGCATTTTTTCCTCCTAGCTGACCCAAACCTTGTAGACATTCATTGTTGATTCAGATTGCTTGTCTCCATCTCTTAGTGACTATTGCGGAGTTTTCATCAACAGTGGCCCAGAGCCATTATCCTGCATCACATCCTTCCTGCCTCTCCTGATCACCTACATCCGAATAATCATGTTTCATGGTAGACTAGGAGGTTTTGGATTTGATGTCATCTCATCATGAGTTACTACAGGTACAAGTGCACCAACAAATATAGAAAGATGACGAATGGGATGAATGAAGGGAGAACATACAAAATTACAGGTTCACTAACGGATGAATGGACAAAGCATACGAAGTGGATGAATGTGACGAACATGCACCTTCGTGAACAGATGAGCCTGTTAAGCCTTCCAACACGCAAGCAGGGAACAACATGGTAAAGCTTCATCAAGCGAACCAAGGAACATTGAAGCCTCCGCGCACTTCACCAAGCAGAGGTGAAGCTATGGTACACCATGAAGACATCCATCATCCAACAACACTATAGCTCGACATGCACTCCAACAGCAGCATGAATGCACCAACATTGTCATGTCAAGTCATGTCGAGTCACATCATGAGTCCGGTCACCCACATCTCCACTATGGGCGTGTTGTCAATCAATGTGATGTAACATGGAAGTCCAAGAGACCCACGTGTTGAACAAAGAGTCATGTAAGTCGAAGAGCGATGGAAGTCAAATGGTCATGAGGGTAGGCGAACAACCACACGGGTCAGTTTCACCCTTGGCTATAAATACCTCCTCATTTGTACATGCAAGGGACTTTTTTCCTCAGCTCCTCCCACATAGCCAAGAGAGTCTATAATATTTTCCTTGAGGAGTAAGTAGTGGCTCCAAAACCTCATTGATGGGGTTATTGATGTATGGTGTAACTATGTGTCTTAGAACTTTAGCTTAATTCAAAACCATGTTAATAGGCTAGCACATTTTCACACATGTATTGTATTTGTTGTAGGACTGATCTTTAACACTTGTAATGCATGTTTCTTTAACATTTGTTATACATATGAACTGATTCATTTGCTGTAATGCATAATTGATTAATGGAAATGTGTTGTATATGCTACTAATGTTGTCTCGTCCATGTCGACTTCTCTACCAGACATCAGATCGACCTTTCACATGAACCTTCTTGTAACAACCATTTCACTCATTCGGACTGATCCGTGAGTGTTGTACATGTTCTATTACCTTGTATGTTGTGACTTCCGCATCAGAGTGGACTTCTCCATCGGAAGCTATGTATGTGCTTTTGTGTTGTGTGTTCCTTTTTGAGTTCGAACTGATCCCTTTCAACCTGGAACTCACCTTCACCTTCTTCCCCACACAGTGAAAGAACCATTGACACAAGTGCACTTACACTCAGTAGGCATGCGAACCTCACTTCTCGGAAACAACGCGAACCACTCTCCTTTGCTGACAAGAAAGAGTTGAGGCAAATATTTAAGACAATGGCAACCAAGCCATCATACCAGATGGGACTCCCACACCAAACAGTGTGAGGTCTAGTTGGAACTTCATACCAAGGTGATCCCATGATGTTGGCGGATCCAGCATCGTCAACATAACCAAAACATGATGAGAAGCCAAACTAAAGTATGTCATAAACCGTTCTTATAACCATCATACATCTAGCACAATATCAATTATGGAACATCCATCAATGCCACATAATAACAAATATAAATACACATGAATTCCAAAAGGAAAGAAGCACATATTAACATATGCAAAGCCAACCAAGTCAGGGAATTCTACATACCACTCGACCATAGATTGGGATGAACCAAATATTTCTTTCAACTAATCACATTCATGCCATATTCGAAGCATGGATGTGGGATCTCATGGAAATAACCAACCAAATCAAATGAGGGCTTCCAGAGGCCAAACCACCTCAATTCTCAACTAGTGATTCCACCTCACTGTCGGACATCACTAACCATCACTAGATCGATCTCTACCCAAATTGTCTAAGGCTCCAAAACGTTTGTTCCAACCTGACTCCAGGACTAGTAACTCAACACATAGCTTTCATAGAGCTCCAAAGTGTCTGTCCAACCAAGGCTCCAGGAATAGTAACTTAACCCACCAAGTGTTATACGGAATTTGTACCTACGAATAAATATTAGCTACGCTTAGAACAACAGAAAGAAAGTGGTTTAAGATTTTCCTATAATAGATAGATGAAATGAAGGAACTTTCTTGTGGTCGTTCGCTTCCTTTGATCTCCTTTGAATTGCTCCCGTCACTCCCACTCAAATTGAATCCGTTCAATTGGTACCTGTCAAAAAAAACAGAAGATGACAATGATAAAAGTGCATGATCTATCTACTATAAACAAATGGAATCAACAACATTGAAACATATAAACATCATAGATATGAACAAGAATATGGGAAAAGGAACAAACAACTTTATTGATGTACAAGGAAGAGTTACACTTAATGCGGTTTGATCTGTGTCACTCATCCAACTTCAGTCCAAACCCTCGTCACACAAAAAGCACATCAATATAGCAGCATAAAATTACTTGACATGAACTCAAATCTCAAACCACTAGTATTTATGTACAATCTTCAAATTCCAGCCCCCCGATCACTATGATGAGTGGTCAATTTATAGGGAAATGCAGGTGGTTATGTCATAAATTGGGCATTGAATGGTTTTCCAAAATTGGAGTTAGTTTCCATGGAGGAAGGGATGAGAGGATAGAGGGATAATTAATCCATAGCCTATCCAAAGTTGACCTCATAGGATGAGACAAGAGTTGGGCATCCTTCTATAATGCTCAAGAATCCACTAATATTCCCATAATCCAATGCCAATTTCACTCATTCTCACCCAACGTAGGTTAAAGTGGGCCTAAGTGCACTACAGTGCAGGCTTGAATGAGCCTACCTGCTTTGTAGTGCAGTTACCCCTAACCAAGGTTGCACTGGTGTCCCAAGGAGGCATTTCAATAGGGTCAGAACAGCTAGATTTATCAGAAGAAATAACTCAAACAAAACAACCAGAGCACACTATGAGTACTCCCCATATCGTGCAGACTCCTCTAAATGAGGAGAAGAATCCCAAAAGAGACAAGGAGGAGGCCACTCCTTCTAGCAGACCAATTTCACATACTTATGTCAAGAGGAAAAGGTTAAATCCTTTCTAAGAGCAAGAATTCACAGAAGAAATAGCTGGAACCACAGGCATAGAAAGAGTAGAGAGCAAGCATGCTACTCCCTTTGGAGGAACACAAACACCTTCCACAACACCCACTCAAGTTTTGGAAAGGCAACAAAGTGTGGAAGTATCCTCATTTAGAGCTCCATCTGGTCAAAACCAGGACATCAGAGAAAAATACAAAGAAATAAAGGCTAGAAATGACAGGCTAAAGGCTCAAAGCTATGCACAATACCTCAAAATGGCTCCCACCAATTAAACAAGGCTTATGTCAGACTTTGATGTGAAAGAAGGTAAAATGCAGATGACTTTCCTGAAGCCCACCACTCAGCAGCCCAGGCCAATAGTTGACTACCTGAAGATAGATTTTGAAGTGTTGGCAAAGGATATACATCCTATTGATTAGATATAATTACATAAACAAACAGGAGAGATGGTGTATTCCATGTTGACAAGCAAGGCCATTGGAGCCCACCAGCTACAAAACTTGCTGAATAATATATCAGCACAATTCCAACTAGAGAAGGCCTCCTCACAGGCCAAGGATACTAGGATCAAGTCCTTGGAGGACTTAATCATAGAGTTGGGACATGATCCAAAATATGTAAAGGCTACAGAAAGGCTAATTAAAGAGAAGAATGATGACATAGTTTCCTTTAAAAAACATCTCAAAATTCCACATCTGCATCATCCACAAATAGCAGAAGTGATAGAAACACAGAAGGAACAAGAGGAGCTTATGGACTTGGTCCTTAAGCTAAATGATCAACTGAGAGAAACAAAGAATGGGCTGGACAATTTGATTCAGTTTAAACAGAATGAGTTGGCCACCACTCTATGGATTGTTATTCCCATAGTCCCTACTACAGTTCCCTCAACATTGGCAGCTTCCTTAGCACCAACAAATCCACCTATTATAGCCATGAAAATCATAGCCGAGTCCACAAGTGTAGGTACATCAACTGAAAAGACACCAAAATTAGTGAAAGCCATGGAAGAAATAACCATCCAGGCTACAGAGCTTAAAAGTCTTAAAGAAAAAGTGTCAAGCTTAGAAACTAACTGCAAGCTTGCACAAATACAACAAAAAGAAGAAGCACAGAAAAACCTAAGGACAAATAAAGGAGATTCTCTAGGCCAAATAAAGGAGATTGCTCAAGTAATTTTTGAGCAAACTGAATTGGTGAAAGTGGTCACTGAAGCAATTCAAAAGACAAAAGAAGACCTGGGAGACTAGCCTGAGGAATCCAACCAACTCATTAATTTCTTGAATAGCAAGAACAGGTATCAATTAGATGAACTTGGTATAAAGGACAGAACTGAAACCATCATAGAAATAAAAAAAGGTTCTTACTAAAAGGAACCTTATGCTCAATTTAGAGAAATTATGTCGAGGCATGCAAGCTAATATTGACATATTCATGACAAAGTTTGGAATTTTGAGGGAAAAAGGCCTTCCCAGTCTTATGGGCATCCATGACAAGATTATGACCCAACAGGACTACGTTGATAGATTAAACAAGTTGGCCAATGACCAAGAAAGCACTTCAGGAGTTAAAGCATTGCTCATAGGAAAGGTATTGTATGATAATCTGGAAAATCTATTCTTCCTAGAGCATGAAGTAAAGCATCTGTTTGTCAATAAGCGAATTTTTTCCAAATACACTGAAGTAGATGAGATATATAGAAAGATGATCAAGGCAAAAGTACTTGAAGGTGAATGGTGGGTAAAAATAATAGATTTACTATAAGTTACCACAACAAATCTACATGGAAACTAGGTGAAACAGGTGAACAGGGTCAAAGAGTAGCAGGTAAAGAGTATCAGTAAATTGAAGACAAAAAGTGATTCCAGCACACAAATATTAGTCAACTTAAAGATCCAAATTCAAACTACAAATAGCCAGCACAATCACAATAAAGGGACAACATGATGCAGTTTTCCATCTATCCCTATCTTCATGATTGAAGATATTTTTGATTTCCTAGATTAATTCTCAAACTGTTATGAGATATTTTGTAATATTTTTTGTATAAGTACTTCACATTTTGAAGTAGTTAGGGTGGATTCAAAGACATTTCTATAGACGTTTTCTTCTCAAGTTGAAGTGTTGTTGTATCAAGACTGGGTTTGTCTTGCTGGATTATGAAATAAAGCTCAGACATTTCACATGATTCTTGTGTAAAGCGAAAGTCAAATAAGTATTTTCTCTCATGTTTATTATTGTTTCTCTTCATGTTTATAAATAATCATATGTGTCTCTATGAAATTTGAATGGTAAACTAGGAATGATATTTCAGAACTAGCTTTAATGCTCTCTGTCTTAACTGTTTACTTTCTCAGCATATTCTATTAAAATATCTTAGTCTGGGAATTCTTAATTGCTCCCTTACTTCTGTAGTTCCCCCCCTAGGTCCATAGTAAAGGATTCTTAGTTTCCCTTTGCTATTGATCTCCTCCCGCTCTTCATATTGATCCCAGTTTAAGGATTCTTAATTGGCCTTTCACCCTGGTTAGGACTACCTCATCTATTTGAACCTGTAGATTTTCCTTTTGCTTTGCTAGCCTTCCCTATGAACTATTCCTTTAATGATTGATCTAATCCAGTTAAGCCATCTTTTGATTGACTCCATAGCCCAATGGCTTGAAGGCCTTTTTCTATCCATCTGTTTCCAAAATTCCACCACCAAACCAAATTCAAAACCTCATGAGCACTAAGAACTAGCCTAAAATCCCACCCAAAACAAAGTTAGATTATAAAGAGGGAGCCCTCTTTGGACTTAGGTTGGCTAGAACCTGAGTCTAAAAGATTAGTTTTGTGGTCACCTCAGATTATTCCTTCTTTTTATAACTTCTATGGAATACTTCTAAGTGATAACACAGTGGAAGATACTCTTCCCACTTTCAATGTTGATGCATGACATACATCCTCAACATGTCCTCTAAAATCCTATTGATCCTCTCTGTCTGTCCATTTGTCTACAGATGATAAGTTGTACTAAAAGCCAACTTTGTACCCAAACTTGCAAATAACTCCTTCCAAAACCTGGAGTGAACTTAGCATCCATGTCTAACACAATCTTCTTCAGAACACCATGCAGCCTCATTATATCTTTGATGAAGACCTATGCTACTTCACTAGCTAAATTCGTGGACTTTTACTAGAATGAAGTCCACTACGTTTGTCAACCTATCAACCACAACCATAATTGAATCATGATGTCTAGAGTTCTTCGAAAAAATTGTAATGAAGTCCATGGAAATGACCTCCCATTTCCACTATGTAATTAGAATTGGTTGTAGTAATCCAACACTAATCCACCTAGATGCTTACACTCTACTTTTACGTGTTTAAAATAAAAAAATCTTATGACAAACTCTGCCACGTATTTCTTCAAATTTGACTATTAGTAGAACTTCTTCACAATTGTTAATGTGTTTTGGTATCCTAGGTGACCTAAATATGGCTTAGTATGAAATTCCCACAATATAAGCTTCTCGAGTTCACTTTTTTCCAACACATAAATCCTACCCCTAAAACTCACCAAACCATTTGCTATGAGATGATAATCCTCATATTGTTCACATGTACCCTGTTGTTGTAATTTTTGCCTAAGATACTAGCACTTGTTATCTTGTTGTCCTTCCCTCAAGACATGATCCTATAAATTTGTCCCATATGAACTCATAGTTTCTCTATGATTTATATGTACCCTTCTGCTAAGATCATCTACAACCCTATTCTCCTTACCCTTGATGTACTTGATTGCGAGGTCAAAATCACTGATCATGGCTAACTATATAGCTTTCCTGGCATTAAGATTTGATTGACCAAACATGTAGCTCATCACACTTTGATCACTCATTAGAATGAACATCCTTCCCATAAGATAGTGTCTCCACATCTTTGGTGCATGGATGATCATTGCCAACTCAAGATCACATGTCACATAGTTATGCTCATGCTCATTCATTTTCCTCGATTGATAGCATACTACATGTCCTTGCTACATCAGAATCCCACCGTCCTCTCTTGCAATCATTTGTGCAGACCAAAAATTATTTATCTAGATATGCAATATTTAAAACTAGATCATTTGTCAACAATTGCTTCAACCATTCAAAACTTGTTGCACTTTCCTTTGTCCATTGAAATTTATTCCCTTTCCTCTACAATGATGTAATAGGATAGGTAATCTGCAAGAATTTCCTGATGAACCTTCTGTAATAACTAGCCATTCCCATGAATGATTGAATCTCTTCCACATTCCTAGGAGTTTCCCATTCCATGATAGCTCTTATCTTTTCCAAATCCACTGTTATGCCTTCCTTAGAGACAACATGTCCCAAATAATGTACCTTTGTTTAAAAGAAACTACATTTACGAAGCTTGGCATACAATTGATGCTCTCTTATAAATCTTAACACTGCTGCTAAGTGCTCACCTTTCTCTTCCTCATTCTTAGAATATATTAGTATATCATCAAGGAATATACTCACAATTTGTTCTAGATAATGATGCAACACACTACTCATCAAGCACATAAAAGTAGTTGGAGCACTAGTTAGACCAAAAGGAACTACAACAAACTCATAATGCCCATACCTAGGCTAGAAAGGAGTCTTTAGATGTCCTCTTCTTCGATGTGTACCTGATGGTATCTTTATCTCAAATCAATATTTGAGAACATTGTTGCTCCCTTCAACTGATCAAAGAAGTCACCAATCCTTGAAAATGGATACATGTTCTTGATGGTTACCTTGTTCAGTTTATTGTAATCAATACACAATCTTAGAGTACCATCCTTCTTCACAAATAACATTGGTGCACCCAATGGTGACACACTTGGCCTAATGTATCCTTTGTCAAGCATTTCCTTCAACTGCAACTTCAGTTCCGCTAACTTTGGAGTGCTCATCCTGTAAGGTGCCTTTGATGATGGTGCTACTCCTAGTACAAACTCAATAGAAAATTTCACTTCCTTGTGAAGCGGTAACCCCGAAATATATATTGGGAACACATCCAAAAACTATTGTAAAATTGGATACCTCTTGAATCCTTCTGCATCCTCAACATCCTGACCTTCTCCACTGGAAAAATGCACTGCAAATAATAGACACCCTTTCCCACGATTACGCTTTTCCTGCATAGTTGTAGCCATCCTAACTGATGTTTCCTTCTTCTTACCCCGCAAGACTCTATGTTCTCCATTGTCATCCAAGAATTCAATAGCCTTTTCATAACAATCCACCTTAGTCCTATGAAGCTACAACCAATCCATACCTAACAACATATTGTAGGATCCCAATGGAAGCACATTCAAATGTGGTAATGTAGGCATACCAATTAACTCAAGTGCACAAGCTCTTACCCAATGATGAACACTTTTATTAGTACATGTAGCCAACTACACTAACCAAGACTCTCCATGCACTTATTTATTCAAACCACACTTATTTACCAGGTTAGGATTAACATAACTATAATTATATATAGGGTCAATAAAAATAGAAACAACTTTATCAAAAATATTACCATCCATCTCGATAATAGATGCATGGTGATCTACCTACCTATTATCCAATGCTGCATAAATCCAAGGAATACTTTGTGCAACATCCCCAACCATTTGCACCTCCTGAGCACTGTAAATATGCAGTCTTGCACCCTCATGCTATGTACAATCTCTCCTGCAATGATCCTTACCACAAGTCAAACATTGTAAAGGGTTCCTACCATCACCCTTGTTCTACTCAGACTGAAATCCATGTTCTCTATCAGATGCATTTAACTTCTTGTGTGGTGTTGCATTCTCTTTATTGTAGTGTTTTCTTCTCAATGATGTATGAAAATAACCCACTTAAGATCATGGATGACAAATGACATCAACAATAGAAATGATTGTTAAAAATTGTAGGTCTGCAACTATTGATACAAACAAAACTTGCCAAAATTCTGATCTATGATGCAATCATAGTTAAACAGTGAAATAAAGGGTAATAACCCCAAAACATCTAATGGAAACCAGATTTGTAGAAAAATATTTTATTATAACACCTGTGAAGGGAACAAATATATGTTACTAGTCCCCCTCTATGGGATGGGTTCTTGGCAATCCTCAAATGCTTTCAGCTTTTGTAGAGTCTCTCTCCTCTATAATGCATAAACACAACAAAAATATGGTGTGTGACAATGAAAATAATCAGAGTTACAACAGTGAGTGAAACAATTAAAATAACCAAAAGTGAATAATGAATGGAGAACCCTCCTATTTATAACAAAATATTGATTTATCCTCGAATAATAAGCAATAATAAAATATTGTTGATCCCATTCTTGGAATTACAACTTGGAATATTTTATTATATTTGTTTAGGAGGGAAAAAGTACTTAAACTTTTATTTATAAATAATAAATAAATAAGTGATTTCTATATTATCTCAAGGAAATTAGTTAAGGAATAACAAACAAATAATGATTTATTTAATTATTCCTAAGGCATTTAGTCAAACTTAACAAAGAATAGTAATTAATTAATGATTAATTAGTTATTCTTAGAGAAAAATAAGATAAATAATGATTTATCTATTTATTTTTCATGACTGGGTCAAATTTAACAAGGAATAATAATAAAATAATGGTTTAATTAATTATTCCTAGAAGAAAATCAAATAAATAGTGATTTATTTAATTATTCTTCGTGGGTTTAACTATAAATTACTCAATAAAGGTGGCTTATTAGGTAATTTCTCATAGTGAAAGCAATTTTACGATGGAAAAATTGGCTTTACATGGTTTACTTTGATCCATCTAGTAAAGTAGGCTAGATGATCAATTATTTGGTGATAACATTCTTTGTTACCTATGTCCTACTGTCTTCCTTTCTTCTTATCCCATTTTCCTTTAGTCTTGTCATTACCTTTCCAATCCTTTTTAGATTCATATCTACACTTCGATTGTTCATAGTAATGCTTCCACTTTCTAATGGCCTCCTCCAGCAATCTAAGCTCATCAAACTCAATCCTATCTTTGAACACTACTAGAAACCCATTGATGAATCTTTGAATCTTAGCTTCTCCTCTTTAAGATAAGGCACATACCTCAACAACTCCAAAAATATGTTAGTATACTCCTCATTTGTCATAGATCCCATCTTCAACTCATAGAAATCATTTTCCCTATCATCATAGTATATCTCAGATAGATAATTCTTCCAAAATAGTCTTTCAAACTCCATACAAGTCAACTCCTATTATCAAATGCCTCTGTCATTCTTCACATCTTCCCACAAAATTTTTGCTTTACATTTAAACCTGAAGGTATCTATTATGGCTTTCATGTTCTCTTAATAATCATGCAATCTGAAGGACTTATTCATCCCAAGCAACCAAGATTACGCATCTTGTCACTTCTTCATTTCTCCATCAAATGTAGCTGGTTTTGTTTTCTTGAAATCTTCTGGAAAATACTTCTTCTCACCCCTCCTATACGAATGGTAATGGTGATGACCATACTGTCTCTCCGAACCACAACTAGGATAGAACCATGACCACTACCTGTCCAGTCAGGTGCATTTAGAAATCTTCCATCTCTAATTGTATCCTCTCTATCCAACCTATGCCCTGCTCTATAACTGTTTCCATATGCACCATTTGATACTCTAAATAATGATTGCTTTAACCTCTATTTGTTTCTCTTGTTCCCTAGCAAGCCTTTCCTATGAATGAATGATCATGTGATTATCTGCTTTGCAACTTCTTATTTCCACCTTAAAAATTCTTAATGTATCTGCTATGTGAGGGGAGTACTCATCACCATGTTTCTCATCTGATCTATACGGAGAGTCACGTGAACTGTAGTCCACCATTTTTCTATTCATATTGATCTTTTTCCTCCAAAATACTATTTCTGATAAAATGAACATAAACATAATCAAAGGTAGCTTAGTGAAGTTCAGGAGAAGCTATCTCATCTGTAATATGAATCCAGATTATCATGATACATGTATATATACATTATCATATCAATATGCCAACATCATACATGAAAAAACCAACTACATACAATGACCTCATGCATGACAATCCTAACCATATAAATGCATTCATAATAACCATATATACATTGACATGTATAATGAACACATATATCAAAGACATGTATTCATGAGAAACACGTCCCAACAATAGCATCATAAACTTCTACATGACAAGACAATTGGAACAAGGACCATCACCATGCATACATAATAAGCACATATATGACCTACATGCATTCACGACAAACACATTCAGCCCATCCAATCCAAGTGTTGGACTTGGGAGCTCTGATACCAACTTGTAACACCCTCCTCCCACACTTGCCTAAGCTTACCAGTCCACTGGGGTAAATATGTGATGACGAATTACCATGATGTGACTCAACCTCCTAAGTATAGTTAAGGAAGTGGAATTGATGAACTGAAACCAAACTAACCTTCCTCAAGAGCTACAAGACCCCCAGGAGCTAACCAACCACTCTAGTAACCCAACCCATGAATTAACTTGCATTCTCACTAACCTAGACTCCTAGTCACTCCCATAACAAGGAATGGTAGCAAATGTAACCCTCCAGTCACTCCCATAAGTCTGCATCCAAGTGACTATAGACTAATTTACTCAGTTCTATGCAAGTAACCCCAAGATCTGAGGCACTTTCTCAAGGCTAGGATCTAAACCTCTACCCAAAACTTGATGAAACTATCATAAATGATAAATAACAAAGAGACAAGGCCTCTAATGAAAAAATTGAACAAGGACTTAACTTGACCCATTCCAACAATGACATACATTTCATTAAACACATCATAAACATGTAATGTACAGGTCATAAATACACATTTAAATATAGGGGTCTCATAATTATGTGAGAATCAACAAGAAGGACTAATGCCCTCTCATAATAGCTGCAAAAACATTTATTAGGGCATGCACCCAATAACCATTCATTTACTAGCCTATTGTAGTGGCTATAACCACCCTCCAAAATTTTGGCCTGCACCAATTTCAGAGTCTCCCTTGAAGAGTTTCACTTGATGACTACACACACAAGGGTTCGCTCCATGAGCTCATGTGAGTCTTTACATTTTCCTTGCTTGATTCATTGCATTCAAGTCTCTGCATGCTGATGTCTGAGTCATGCTTGTGACCATGTTTTGGTTATGCTTAAAGTCTTTGCTTCATATGTGCTTGTTGTATTTGTTGGAAATACTTAGGGAGGGGGGGTGAATCAATATTTCTTTTTCAACTATTGTTTTACCGATTAAAACATTTATATTCAGAACACAAGATGAACAACAAGTATAAATTCTTTTATTAATATAATCTTTGCAATAAAATAGATACAATATCTAAATGGTTGCATTCAGTTTCCAAGCACCAACCTGGACTTTTCTAAGGCTCCAACCTCCAGAGCACCAACTCTGTTTTTCCAAGGCAAGAATCTTGGACTTAGGAGCACCAACTCCCAAGGACTCCAATCCTTCTAGTTCCTGAGGCACCAATCCCAAGGACACCAATCCTTCCTACTTCTGAGGCACCAATCCCACAGACACTAATCTTTCCTACTTTTGAGGCACCAACCCCAATGGTTCCAACCCGATCTTGTCAAGGCATGTTTGATAGGAATGTTCTACTCTCAAAACCCTTCTTTACTGAGTTCTTTTTGTTTACAGCTTCATTGTAGTCTTCATGCTACAACATCAATGGAAACCAGTCTTCTTATGAAGGAGTCTTTACAACTCTTCATACTGTCCACATAGAGTCTGCATAGTCTTCATGATCTCTGATAATGTCTCCACAGAACTTTAGTGAGTCTACTATTAGCTGCATTAAGCTCTACATAAGAACCAACTTTCTGTTCAAGCATCTATTCTAACTGTCACAGTAAATGCTTCAGTACGACTGCTTCTCTGTTGGCTACTTCTCCCTTCAAACAATGTTAGATAAAGCTTTATTTATTACATCACAAAATTGTTCTCCAGACTGCATTGTGTACCTGATTAATTCCTCACAGGCTAAGTCTCTCACAAGGTAACACAATCAACAGAGATGCTCATCCCTCGAATGCCTCTTGTCATGTTCGTCCTTCAGCCCTTTTCTGTTCTGCTGGACCCTACGACTGCCTCTATTTCTTCCAGCTTTTTAACCAACCCTTTCCTCTCCTTGTTCTCTATTTTTATATATTCCTAATGCCTCTGACCATTGGTTTCCTCTTTTTGTTGGCTCTTCGGCTTCCTCAACGCTCGCTTCATCATTTGGCTTCCCTCCTCAGTCGTTGTATTTTACTCTGTGCTTGCTTGCTTCTTCGGTTTCCTGATCCTTTGGTCACTTTAGCTTCCTCTGCCTATTTGAATTAACCAATGCTTCACAGGACACGTTCAAGAGGAAGAGGGGCCAAATTACAATAGAAAATGATGCTTATTAGAAAATATTAGAGAGGTCCTTTTTTTATTTAATAATGTTCATACATTAGACTTCATTATTTACGTAGAGACTATACCAACAGGGAGGCCCCACATGCCACGTCACAATCGCAATCGAAATCATAGTCATTCAGGCCCACTGAACTATCAAAACCGTTAATTTAAGCTTTTGGCTTTGAAAACCCCAGGCAACACATTTATCGGAATACACTGGAAAAACCTGACCGAACGCTTAAGCTCGGACTTCAAATACATTACGCTCGCATCTATAACTTCATCGGGTCTGCTCCTCCACAACATTATCATAATCGACAATCATGGCTTCAGGAAGTCCTATATAAGTCGAGCCCATAACATTGCCAATGGCGGGTGGCCAATTCCCTTGTTGGACGCGATATTATATAAATTGTTATTGACGAATCCATCAGGTCCATAACATATATCCCAATCGGCACTTTCAATGCAGCAAGGCCTTAAGCACTTGCAATATGGCGGATGCAATATAGTATTAGGTCATATTGCAATGTTGTAGCGGGTTGCAACGTATCGCAATTATATATATATCTATATATCTATATATATATATGTATACATATATGATATGTATGTATATATATATATATCTTACATATATATATTATATTATAAATATCATATACATATACATATACATACATACATACATACATACATACATTACATACATACTATATATATATTATATATATATATATATATAATATATATATATATATTGCAATCGCATATATTAATGTGGCAAGGCTTAGAGCCAGAATATATGAAATACATTGAGAAGCATGCTTTGAAACATTTAGCAGACTTCACATGTTTATACACCCGAACATATATATCGTCGAGTCCACACATGTATATCGTAGTCTGGGGTTTTGGGTAGTGGCACATAATAGAACCCCTCGATATGATTTCTTCGATATATATATATTACTTCGCTCCTTTAACTCTGTTTATTATATACTACTCCGTTGTTTCTCTATGTCCCCCGCTCTTTGTACTCTTCCGCATATATATGTATTCTGCTCTTCTCTATGCTCCTCCAATATGCTCTGCTTTGATATTCTGCAATACTCCTCTAATGCGTTAACTTCTCTTTTGATGAATTCTTCCTCTCGATTCTTCTTGGGAATGTATTACATGCGATGCTCCTCTTGCTCCAATGTCTTCCTTTGGCTTTGCATTGTCTTTCAATGACCTTCTCTGATACCTTCATACCTTGATGGCTTCTGTCTTTTCCGATATGCCTCTCTTGCTATGATATTCTGCAATACTCTTAAGCATAAGCAATAGCTTTGATATGCCTCCTTTGTTAACTCCTCTATTAACAGACTCTTACTTATGGCTTGGATTTTCTGATGGCCTTGCTCCAGTTTATTCATGGATCTGCTCTTCTTCCCCTTGGCTTCATATCATCATCTAGTATCTAGAATATTGCCATATTGACATCAATGACAATCTAGGTCAACAATATTGACTATGAAAGAATCAGTTGCACTCACACACAGAGTCACATTGATTGTTGCGCAAGTGCCGTCTCGATCAATGAAGGATCAATAATTAATGTTGCGCTTATCGCTTACAACGTTGATTAGTCTTGTTGAGCATGTGTGTCTAGATGATTTGGTTATCTCATCTTCAAGTCATGCGAGTGTGTGTTTGTATGATCAACTATGCATCTTTCGATTGTTCACACACTTAGCCATTTTTATTGAAAGTCGTGGTGACCGGACTCCCCTCTGACAGCCGAACCATCAACCTTCCATCGACTCGATCGACCATAAACCAGAACAGAGCAGAAGCACCAAGCTAGTATTTTCAAGCTGTGCTACCCACAAGAAATTCAATCAACTCTCATGTTCGCCACCCCGATAGTTAGACCTGGCAGTCACCCCAGCACTAACTCCCCTAAAAAATTTTGTAGAGGCCACTGACCTCACCTACTCAACTAACTGGAGAAATTACACAAACAAGATGGACAAACAACAAGTGCCCGCCCCAATCTCCCTCAGAAAATTGCGCAGTTTTCCTAATCAATCATCCTGACGGTCAACCAACTGTTCATCTTAGAAATTGCGTAATGTTCATGAGCAAGTTTTCCACTACCCATCAGTTATCTCATCTCAGAAATTGTGCAAAGATGATCAACAGGCTAGCCTCCTGGCCTTAGTATATTTTTCCTTGCTAATAGCCCCTAGCAACAAACTGACAGTTCCCTCTAGAAATTGTGCAGTTTCTGCTACCAGTCTCCTGGGAAGCCAACTGGAAGTTCCCTCTGGGAATTGTGTAGTTTTGGTTGCCAGTGACCCCAACAACCAACTGGTAGTTCCCTTTGGGAATTGTGTAGTTTTGGCTGCCAGTGACCCGGGCAGTTCCCAAGAAAAACTGCGCAATCCCTGCATGTTGAACTTGCATGCAACCTGGCCCGTTCCTCTGAAAAATTGTGCAAATCTAGTTATCCAGCCCCGCTACCTATTCATTATAAAAAATGCACAGAGAATGCCTACCTTGCCTTCTAGCAGCCCATACTATTCCTCGCAAAATTTGAGCAATTTTGCCTCCAAGCCGAGCCAAACCTTGCAAACAGTCACTGTCAACTCAGATTGCTTATCTCCATCTCTCAGTGACTCTTGCGCAATTTTCATCAACAGTTGCCTGGATCCATCATCTAGCGTCATAACCTTCCTACCTCTCCCGGTCACCTACATTCGAATGATCATGTGTCATGGTAGACTAGGAGGTTTTGGATTTGATGTCATCTCATCATGCATGACTGCAGGTACAGGTACACCAATGAACATGGAAAGACAAAAAATGGGATAAATGAAGGGAGAACATGTAGAATGACAGGTTCACCAAGAGACGAATGAATAAAGCATGTGAAGCGGGCGAATGCAACAAATATGCACCTTCACGAACAGATGAGCCTGTCAAGCCTTCCAACATGTAAGAATAACATGGTAAAGCTTCATCAAGTGAACCAAGGACGATCGAAGACTCCATGCACTTCGCCAAGCGGAGGTGAAGCTATGATACAGTGTGAAGACATCCATCATATAGAAGCATTATAGCTCAACATGCACTCTAGTAGCAACACAAATGTACTAGCATAAGCATGTCAAGTCATGTCGAGTCAAGAGATGAGTCATGTCACCCACATCTCCACCATGGGCTTGTTTTCAATCAATGTGATGTAACGTGGAAGTCCAAGGGACCCACATGTTGAACAAAGAGTCATGTAAGTTGAAGAGTCATGGAAGTCAAATGATCATGAGGGTAGGCAAACAACCACAAGGGTCAGTTTCACCCTTGGTTATAAATATCCCCTCATTTGTACATGTAAGGGACTTTTCACCTCAGCTCCTCCCACATAGCCAAGAGAATATGTAATCTTTTCCCTGAGGAGTAAGTATTTGATCCAACGCCTCACTGATGGGGTTAGTGATGTATGGTGTAACGATGTGTCTAGGAACTTAATTCAAAAGCCTATTAATAGGCCAGCACGTTTTCACACATGTATTATATTTGTTGTAAGACTAATATTTAACACTTGTATTTCATGTTGCTTTAACCTGTGTTCTACATCTGAAGTGATTCATTTGTTTTAATGCATAATCTATTAATGGAAATGTGTTGTATATGTTGTTAATTTTGTCTCGTTTGTGTTGACTGCTCTGCTGGACATCAGACAAAAATTTCACATGAACCTTGTTGTAATAATCATTGCACTCATTCAAACTAATCCATGAGTGCTTCATGTGTTATATTACCTTGTATGTTGTGATTTTTGCATCCGAGTGGACTGCTCCACCAGAAGCTGTGTATGTCCTTTTGTGTTGGGTGTTCCTAGCTGAGTTGGGACTGATCCCTTTCAACCTGGAACACACCTTCACCTTCTTCCCCTCATAGTGAAAGAACCATTGACACAATTACACATACACTCACCAGGCACATGAACCTCACTTCTCGAAGACAGAGTGAACCTCTCTCCTATGCTGACAAGAAAGAGTTGAGGCAAATCCTTAAGACAATGACAACCAGGCCATCATACCGAATGGGACCCCCACACCAAACTATGTGAGGTCTAGTCGGGACTTCATACCGGGGTCATCCCTTGATGTTGGTGGATCCAGCACCATCAACATTTTGGCACTAGAAGGAGGGCCAGATGACAAGATGATTCCTCACATCTATTTTGAATCTCTACACATCTATCATGACTAGCTACTGAGTTGCTCTTATGGAATGTATGTCTTATGGAAACAATTTCATCATCCTTATAAAGCTCTCAGATAACTTGTATCATAAAACATTTTATGGTAGAGGCTATGTAGCCTTGGTAAGGCACGCGGTCGATGTTGTAGGCTCATGCAAAAGACATTGATTCTTTGAAGAATACATGAGCTACGCATTGTTGATATACATGTTTCGAGGGCACCCAATGCAATGATGTGCCAGACTGCCTGAAACATCTATTCATTCTCTTGCTCATCTGGTTGAAGAGATAGACCATGCTTTCAATCACTTCAACTGTCAAGCACTCAACAAAGAAATTCTGAAATTACGAAAAGCACTCGATGAATCCGTTGAACAGTTTTACATGTGCTTTTGTAATTTTGCATACCGATTCCCAGAAGATGATATTGATTTGGAATTTCCTGATGGAATATTTGAGTATCTTCTTCACATATCCGAACCCTGCTCAACACACTTCGGTGATGGAGCTACGCAATCACAGGCATGCACAGTTGTTGTCACAAGTGACTATCCAATTTCACCTCATGAAACAACTCCACCACCACAAAGTGATGTGGGAGATCATACACACACCTTGGTTGAACTATCACATCCTCCCACCCCACCTGCTCTTGATATTTGCGTAGATTTGGCTTGCAAGCATACTATTTGTCACATGGACTCGTTCCCTCGACCTCTGTCCTCGCATTCTGTTGATCCTCTGGATTGTATGTCTTGTGTTCTTCCATTCTGGAATCCTCACCTGCTGTGAACGAGGATCAATCCATTGATGGAGTTGGCATTATGTAGCCAACCTGTGCCTTCATTCATGACGAACGTGTGTGGGAATCTAAAGAAGAGCCCACGGTGAAGGGTGACTCCCTTCCCGCTACGCCTCATTCGCTTCATCCTGACATTCCTTCTGATTCTGCCACTACTAATTTTCCCTGTGAAAACTCATTTCCGAATGCTTCTACTTCCAATCATTCACAGGACACCTCAGATGTCAGTCTACCATTACATTGTGGAGAGGACACATCTTCCTCGAAAAATCTGTTCAATCTGTCATTTATATTTCTTGAAAACACAGAGGGTAAACATCTTTGCTTCTCATCTACCCCTCTGCCTGATTCATAAAATCATGAGGATGCCGACAAACATCCTAAATTTTCTAATCTATTCACTTCATCATCTAATCATAATGTTGATTCAACCATTGTTAATATATCCAAGACACTGGTCTACGATGATCTATTTGTCCATGAGGTCAAAACCCCCCAGACTATCGAGGCACTTTAGCCCGAGCTGATGGTTATGTCAGGCCCTCGTTGTCCTAAGGTTGGTCTCACTTCCAGTCAGGAAATTGTTGAAACACTCAATTCTCCTCATCACTCTCTGCTTTGCACTAAAGATCAACTGAACACCCAGATTTCACTTCCTCCACTCGAAATACATGATCCCATCGCTCATGCATTGGAGGAATATTACACAGTAAGCACGCATGCACAACATAAGTCATCTACTTTTCTCACGTTTGCTTGCATGTCACAGTCAAGAGAATGCATACACTCAACATCTGCACATAGTTTAGCACAACATCATGGAAGCACCACAGAATGCATGTCATGCACTATCACTTATCTTTGTTCTTTGGTCACTTGTAAGCTCAGAGTGTGTTTGTCTTCACTATTAAATATTTCTTGTTTGTTGGTTCGTACAACTGTCTTATTTCTGAACCTTTCCTTCACCAACAAGGGTCAACCAATGCGCCAGTGGCTACATTGGAAGTATCATTTCATGTGAGGTGGCCCATGCACTGTTAGCTTAGGAGTAGGAGTAGGGTTTCTTTTTTCACTTGTCTTTGCTTTCTGGTTTGCATGATTGTTTACTTGATGACTTGGTTTCTTTGCTTACTTGTTATTGTTTTCACCTTGTTTTCTTTGCTTACTATTTTTGCTTATGTTTGTTTTGTTTTCTTGGTATATTACTATTTTTTTTTTCAAAAATAAGTGCTGCCAACTACTACGTTCTGGATTTTGAATAGAGTATGTAGCTGAAATTTGAAGAGACTTGTGACACTGCAACACTTGGTCAGTGTTGTGTCCATGTTCTTTGTGCTTGGTTATAAACTTCAACCAATGAAGTCTTGATGGAAAATATGAATTGTCTGCAAGGGAAGTTTCAACCCAACCATGAATGTATGTCCACACTGGGAAGCTCCATGCCTATACTCAGCCTTCTACTCTGTGTGTTCAAGCTCATCCAACTAGTAGAAACAGAGAAGAGGAAAATCTAAATGAGTAAACCTATGTCATAGGTCTTACATGCTTCTCTGAAGGAACAACCTCTTCTTCTCTCAATAAGTCGGGATCCCTCTTTTTCCCCAAAAATAAATAAGTGCCTATGCATAGTCCTCTTGAAAAATATAAAGGCGAAAGAAGAGAATGGCTTCCTACGTAGAGAGCTGAAGCATGCAACTCCACCGGGGTACTGATCAAGCTCCTTGGCAGTGGAGCAATGTGTATGTTCCTGCGTAACTCCACTAGGGTACTATGCAGGCCTGCTGGCAGCGGAGAAACAAATGAGATGACAACTTATAGTCTGAAAATATTGAACTCGTGACTTTTCAGATTCAAAACATTGAGATCTAAGCTGAAATTTTGATTGTGTTTGACTGAGTTGAAAAAGGGTGAACCATGTATGTACATGGGGTAAGTGGGAAACTGAAGTAACCTGGATAGTGATTCAATACTCCCCAAAATAAATTGAAGTAACCTGCATAGTGATTCAATACTCCCCGAAAGATCAAGGCCCTGTGCTAGAAATGAACCGAAACAGAGAAGCTGGAGTTCTACCAGTGTGTCGCCAAGTGTTGTAGTGGCTACAAACACCCTCCAAAATTTTGGCCCACACCAATTTCAGAGCCTCCCTTGAAGAGTTTCACTTGATGACTACACACACACAGGTTCACTTTGTGAGCTCGTGTGAGTCTTTACATCCACCTTGCTTAATTCATTGCATTCAAGTCTCTTCATGCTGATGTCTGAGTCATGCTTGCGACTATGTTTTGGTTATGACTAAAGTCTTCACTTCATATGTTCTTGTTGTATTCGTTATGAAAGCATCTGTCACACTCACACACAGAGTCACATTAACTATTGTGCAAGTGTCATCTCGATCAATGAATGATCAATCATGAGTTTTGCTCTTGTCACCTACACTGTCGATCAGTCTTGTTGAGCATGTGTGTCTGGATGGTTTGGTCATCTCGTCGTCAAGTCATGTGAGTGTGTGTTCATATGATCACATATACATATTTCAATCGTTCACACACTTAGCCATTTTTGCTGAAATTTTAGATGACCAGACTCCCTCTTACAATCAGACCATCACCCCACCATCGACTCGATCGACTATCAAGTAGAACAACACAAAAGCACCAAGCTAGTATTTTCATGTTGCGCTACCCGCAAGTAATTCAATCAACTCTCATGTTGGCCACCTGGACAGCCAAACCTGGCAGACACCCTGGGACTGACTCTCCTCAAAATTTACGCAGAGGCCACTGACCTCACCCACTCAACTGACTAAGGAAATTGTACAGACAGACTGTACAGACACCAAGTGCTCGTCCCCATCTCCCTCAGAAAATTGTGCAGTTTTCCCAGTCAGTCATCCCGACAGTCGACCATCTGTTCATCTCAAAAATTGCGCAATGTTCATGAGCAAGGATTTCACTACCCATCAGTCATCTCAACTCAGAAATTGCACAAAGATGATTAGTAGGCCAATCTCCCGGCCTTAGTGTAGTTTCCTTGCCAGCATCCCCTAGCAGTAGACTGCCAGTTCCCTCTGGGAATTACGTAGTTTCTGTTGCTAGTCTCCTGGGAAACTAACTGGAAGTTCCCTTTGGGAATTATGGAGTTTTTGCTGCGAGTGACCCTAGTAGCCAACTAGAAGTTCCCTCTAGGAATCCCGCAGTTTTGGCTGCCAGTGACACGGGCAGTTCCCAAGAAAAATTGTGCAATCCCTGCGTGCGGACCCTACATGCAACCCGACCCGTTCCTCTAGAAAATTTTGCAAATCTAGTTTTTTAGGCCCGCTACCCTTTCGTTCTGAAAATGCGCAAAGCATGCCCGCCTTTCCTTCTAGCAGCCCAGACTGTTCCTCCCAAAATTTGTGCAATTTTGCCTCCCAACCGACCCAGACCTTGTAGACATTCATTGTCGACTCAGATTGCTTGTCTCCATCTCTCAGTGACTCTTGTGGAGTTTTCATCGGCAGTGGCCTAGAGCCATCATCCTGCGTCACATCCTTCATGCCTCTCTTGTTCACCTGCATCTAAATAATCATGTTTCATGGTAGACTAGGAGGTTTTGGATTTGATGTCATCTCGTCATGAGTGACTATAGGTACAAGTACACCAACAAACATGGAATGATGACGAATGGGATGAACAAAGGGAGAACATGCAAAATGACAGGTTCACTAATGGATGAATGGACAAAGCATACGAAGTGGACAAATGCAACGAACATGCACCTTCGCGAACATATGAGCTTTTTATGCCTTCCAACATGCAAGCAAGGAACAACATAGTAAAGCTTCATCAAGTGAACCAAGGACCATTGGAGACTCCGCGCACTTCACCAAGCAGAGGTGAAGCTATGGTACACCATGAAGACATCCATCATCCAACAGTACTGTAGCTTGGCATGCACTCCAACAATAGCACAGATGCACCAACATTGTCATGTCAAGCCATGCCAAGTCACATCATGAGCCTGGTCACCCACATCTCCACCATGGGCTTGTTGTCAATCAATGTGATGTAAAGTGGAAGTCCAAGAGACCCACGTGTTAAACAAAGAGTCATGTAAGTCGAAGAGTCATGGAAGTCAAATGGTCATGAGGGTAGGTGAACAACCACAAGGGTCAGTTTCACCCTTGGCTATAAATAACTCCTCATTTGTACATGCAAGGGACTTTTCACCTCAGCTCCTCCCACATAGCCAAGAGAGTCTATAATATTTCCTTTGAGGAGTAAGTAGTGGCTCCAACACCTCACTGATGGCGTTAGTGATGTATGGTGTAACGATGTGTCTTGGAACTTTAACCTAATTTAGAAGCATGTTAATAGGCTAGCACATTTTCACACATGTATTGTATTTGTTGTAAGATTGATCTTTAACACTTGTAATGCATGTTTCTTCAACCTTTCTTATACATTTGAACTGCTTCATTTGTTGGAATGCATAATCAATTAATGGAAATGTGTTGTATATGATACTAATGTTGTCTCATCTATGTCGATTGCTTTTCCGGACATCAGATTGACCATTCACATGAACCTTCTTGTAACAACCATTGCACTCGTTCGGACTGATCCATGAGTTTTGTACGTGTTATCTTACCTTGTATGTTGTGATTGCCGCATCTGACTGGACTTCTCCACCAGAAGCTATGTATATGCTTTTGTGTTGTGTGTTCCTAGACGAGTTCAGACTGATCCCTTTCAACCTGGAACTCACCTTCACCTTCTTCCCCTCACAGTGAAAGAACCATTGACACAAGTACACTTACACTCACCAGGCACGCGAACCTCACTTCTCAAAAACAAAGCGAACCACTCTCCTTTGCCAACAAGAAAGAGTTGAGGCAAATCCTTAAGACAATGGCAACCAAGCCATCATACTAGATGGGACTCCCACACCAAACAGTGTGAGGTCTAGTTGGGACTTCATACCAGGGTTATCCCATGTTGTTGGCGGATCCAGCACTGTCAACATAACCAAAACATGATGAGACGCCAAAATAAAGTATGTCATAAACCATACTTATAACCATCATATAACTAGCACAAAAGCAATTATGGAACATCCATCGATGCGACATAATAACAAATATAAATACACATGAATTACAAGAGGAAAGGAGCACATATTTACATATGCAAATCCAACCAAGTCAAGGAATTCCACATACCACTCGACCATAGATTGGGATGAACCAAATATTTCTTTCAACCAATCACATTCATGCCATATTCCAAGCATGAATGTGCAATCTCATGGAAATAACCAACCAAAATCAAACTAGGGCTTCTAGAGGCCAAACCACCTCAACTCTCAACTAGTGATTCCACCTCACTGTCGGACATCACTAACCATCACCAAATCGATCTCTACCCAAATTTTCCAAGGCTCCAGAATGTTTGTTCCAACCTAACTCCAAGACTAGTAACTCAACGCATAGCTTTCGTAGGGCTCCAGAGCGTCTGTCCAACCAAGGCTCCAGGAATAGTAACTCAACCCACCAAGTGTTATATGGAATTTGTACCTACGGATAAATATTAGCTACACTTAGAACAATACAAAGGAAGTGGTTTAACCTTTTCATATACTAGATAGATGAGATGAAGGAACTTACTTGTGGTCTTCCGCTTCCTTTGATCTCCTTTGAATTGCTCCCATCGCTCCCACTCAAACTGAATCCACTCAATTGGTACCTGTCAATAGAAGCAAAAGATGACAACAATCAAAGTACATGATCTATCTACTATAAACAAATGGAATCGACAACATTTAAACCTATAATCATTATAGATATGAACAAGAATATGGGAAAAGGAACAAACAACTTTATTGATGTAGAAGGAAGACTTACACCCAATGCGGTTCGATCCCATGTCACTCATCCAGCTTCAGCCCAAACCCTCGTCACACCAAAAGCACATCAATACAACAACATAACATTACTTGACATGAACTCAAATCTCAAACCACCAGTATTTCTCTACAATCTTCAAATCCCCCCCCCCCCCAATCACTATGATGAGTGGTCAATTTAATGGGAAATGCAATGGTTTTCCAAAATTGGAGTTAGTTTCCATGGAGGAAGGGATGAGAGGATAGAGGGATAATTGATCCACAGCCTATCCAAAGTCGACCTCATAGGATGAGATAAGAGTTCGGCATCCTTCCAGAATGCTCTAGAATCTAGAAATATTCCTATAATCCAATACCAATTTCACTCATTCTTGTCCAGCGTAGGTCAAAATGGGCCTAAGTGCACTGCAGTGCAGGCCTAAATGGGCCTACCTGCTCTGCAGTGTAGTTACCCCAGACCAAGGCTACGCTAGTTTCCCAAGGAGGCATTTCAATAGGGTTTCAAGCTAGAAACTTCCATGGATGAAAACATTCAATTTGATGACTTGTCTAGGGCATGTAGAAACTAAATTAGGGTTTGATGAGCCCTAATTGTATTGATCTGAATGTCGGTAGTGATGTGCCCAAATAGACCTATAACAGTTTCCCCCTAAAGCATGAAGTCGAAAATGATAATGTCGAGTGATATGATTTATGATGTGATAAGGAAAATCTGAAGTGGACGGTGACTTGCATCGATTACAATACATAATATCATGATATCTTTGAATTTTTCTTGAATTTCTAAGGGAAGATATACCCATACCCAGTATATAAACTTTTCATTACATGTACATAAATCAAATAGTCGTCTATAGATATAGACCCATGATAGGATGACCATCTATGTAAAGCCATCGTACAGATGATTTAGTACTCTCCTGAAATCACAGCCCGGATGGATGAAACTAGATCTGGGGTCTTCTATCTCGTCCAATTATTTGCTCAAGTATGAGTCTAACCATGTGAAAATGTGATCTAAAGTCGAACATGGGAAGAAAATGTTTGATTACCAGCCAATTATGTAAGTTGTTAACAGACACGAGATAAATCAATGATAATGATAATGATTCTCAAGGTACTATAGTACATTCTGCATGGTGTGAATAGATATTTTGATGTTGAACACCATACAAAGTCTTTCGGTCGAAGGCCAATGATTTCATCCTGTTACCGGAAGCAAGAAACTTGCCATTGATATATGAAAGACTCAAGGTACTAGAAGGGTATTTCTAAGTCAACTTCTTGGATAATATGTTGATGTCAACAAGAAGCAACTCGTCACAGGAGGGACTTGATGTATCCCCCATCAACGACACGAAACGAGTGTAATGATTTTGAAGATAGAATGTGACTGATGACACAATGTTCAGGAATGGCGGTCATGAAAACGAAGGTTTATGAGTATTGCAAAGGATGACGTTTACTAGGTGACTTCTCTTGAACATGTCACCAACATTGAATGAATTAACAGCACTGACCCAAAACCAAAGTGATGGATGGTGTGATAGACCATAGGTATGATAACCATCAAGTAGATAACCCAACCCAAATAGTCATAGAGATGAAGTGAAAGTGTCATGTTCAAGAGAAACTTGCTACCATTAAGTGATTTATCCCTTTTCCCATTTTCCCAGTCATTGTTGACCAGTATCTCTTTATTTTTTTAACAAGATTGAGGAGGATAACATATGCTTGTAGTCTAATTCCACCCTTTGAGTGAATCCATTTCTATGTGATGTTTTAATGAGTCTAGCAAAGGTGAAACTCGGTCTTGTCATGATGGAAAATTTTGTCGCTATTTGATGTTTTAACGAGTTTAACGGCAATGAGAACTCGACCCTTTTCATGTTTAGAGAGTTTGAAAAGGGAAAAAAAGAAAACTCCACAAGTTATTTTTCATAGCTTTGTCTCTCAAGTCTGAAAAAGCATAAAATAATACAAGAGAGAACCTATTGACCATGTTCTATTAACGTATTCATTTTTTGTAAGTAATCTATCTCAGTCCGGAAAAGGGTTAAACTTATACTGTGTAGATGTCATTTCCAATCCATTTGTGAGTTGAAAAGGACAAGTGCCTGACAATCTTTTCATGTCTAAAGAGTCAGAAAAGAGATTAAAAGAAGACCGCCTATTTTTATTTTCTTTTAACGAGTCAAAAAAGGAAAATACTCAATGATCTTTTCATTTTTTACGAGTCAGAAAAGAGCTTAAAGGTGACTTGTCTTAGAAGAATGAGTGGTGGATAGCAACTGGTTCTGGTGATGTTGGAGCTTCTCACACATGTTGATTTATGTGAAGAGTTTGGCTAATAAGACCACTCATTGCAACTATTCTTCAAAAAGGGTAAAACAACCAAGTGGAAGCGTATGATTGGCCAAGCCGATAGTGACAATGGAAGGAGAAAAACCAAGGCTCATTTGACGAAAGAGGCTGATAGAATGGCAATCGCAAGGGTTAAAATGGAGATGGGTTCATTTTTACACAAGCTTGAACCATAGGGAACTATGCTTGAGATTGGCTTACATGCACCCAGCATGATGACTCAATTCTAGGTGCATGCCCCCCAAGATTAATTACATTAACCTAAGTAGACTACTCGTGGCTATCAAGTGGATGGAATTAAGGTTCATTTACGAGATCAAGTGAAAGACTTGACTGGGATTTTATGAGATCTAATCAAAGACTTGAATTAGAACTTTTCCCCAGGGGACCTTGTTTCATTTTTTAATGAGCCTGACACAAGACAAGGAACTCTGCTCATATTCCTTGTTTCATTTTTTAACAAGCTTGACACAATACAAGGAACTATGCTCATGGACCTGTTTCATTTTTTAATGAGGTTGACACAGTAAAAGAACTATCCTCATATTCCTTATTTCTTTTTTTAACGAGCTTGACATAAGACAAGGAAGTATGTTCATACCCTTCCTTTCATTTTTTATCAATGTTGACACAAGACCAAGAACTATATCAAACTTGATCACGACCCATAATAGGTCATGACTTTCAAGAGGTTCTCATTAGATGGAAGAAAAAATTCTCTATAAGGAATACGCAACAAGGAATCCATTAGATATATCTAGTTCCAATGCCCCCAATACATAATGCACAACATCACAAAATTGATCGTCAGTTGATGTAGGCATGGAACGAGTTGCCACATAATCGACCCGTGGTGGGGAAGATACCATTGGGACAAAAGGACCATTTAGGCAAGATGGTTGACTGCAAGCCATATTTGGGCCAAGAAATGAAATCTGGTCAACGGTGACAATTCTACCTTCATGTGGGAACACATCACTCAAAAGAGTGTTGAAACAATAGCTCCTAAGTCATAAACATAGTCGCGCCCAAGAATTAAATTATAATCTAAAGGGATTGGGACTACAATCACATTGAGATAAACAATTTTTCCTCCCAAAGTAATAGGTAACTGAGGAAGGATCCCTAATGGTTTAATGGTTCCTCTGTTAAAAGGCAACAAATTCTGGGTAACAGGCACAAGTGGTGGTGAACCAAGCAGTGGAGGAAAGGATACTCACAGATGCACCTTCATCTATAATAGTTCTAGGTACAACCATATTATAAACCTGTACTATGATCTGGAAAGGCACATAAGAAGGAAGACGACATCCTGTCGATCGATTACAATCAAAGGAAGTGACCATACTACCTGGAGGGGGTCCCATAAGAATAGGAGAATTACCCCCTTGAGTTACGAGAATGAGAGGATTTTCTTCCTATCTTGATGGAACATGAGGTTTGACTCCAATCTCATTGGAATCTGAAGAAACGAAAAGAACATGAGGTGTATCATACTCACTCTCTATGGGAAAGGTACGATTAATTGAAGGTGAAATCAGGGCAACTGTTTCCTTGACTTGTGGTTGGTCAGGTATAGACTCATGGGATTCACATTCAGAGAGAGTGGGTTTGACCGATGGTTTATTTGGGTTAGTCACTTCATCAACTAGTGAAGGATTAAGGGAGAGTCTCCTGTAACCAAATGAAAGTCGTTGCGGAGAAGAAGGATGGTTATCCAACACTTTTTGGGCTTCATCCAAATAGGGACAAAGGTGAATGGGGTGATTCCCTTCGCATAACCTACAGGGAAACTTAACTTTACCCTTATTTTCATGAACTTCATGTTGTTGCCACAACCACCACCCTATTAAAAACTTTCCCTGGAGGCAATTTTGAATGGGTCCCCTAGAATTTTGATCTTTCATGTCTCTGAATGATATGTTTCATCCCAGTGATTTTAGCTCTATGAAGAGCCAAATCTTCCACTCACAAATGGTTAGATCCCCTTAACAAATCCCTCACATACAACTTCGTTTAAGCCCTTCATTCCTATGCTCATCAAGATTTGTTTAACCCCTCAAAACCTCCCATCGTCTTTATTCCCATTATGACTCGTTATAATGGAAATACCTCAAAACCACGCATAAATCATCCCTTTTCACTTATTGCACTCAACCTTGGCATATAACGCATACCATAAGGCATCGGGCCCGACAACACTATTAGTCTGAAGCCCTGTCGCATATCGCAATCGGCGAAGGTCCATGGTTATATATCGAATTTATATTATATATTATTTATATATATATATATATATATATATGGCGCGTCACTTGTTCGACCGACGACGACATTACTAATCGAATTCTATACATTATCGAGTCCAGTTCCCCAATCACATATCGCATATCGGCAAAGCCTGGGCCTTATACACAATGTGCGTGGTGATATGGCGAACCCGCCGAGCTATCAAATATGATATATATATTTTCGGGTCTGAAGCCCTGTCGCATATCGTAATCGGTAGAGCCCTAGGCTTGTGCATATTGTGATATGCGATATGCCGAACTCGACGATAGTTATAGGCTCCAATACATAAAATTTGAGGTTCAGCCTAAGTGATCGGAGTGGGATTTTCTTTTTTTCCTGTGTTTTCCAAAATTCTCAATATAATAAAGGAAGCGGGTTTTTAGTGTAAAAGGCGGGCCTGTGGAGTCCCAATAGTGTAAGCGCACATCAGGGAGTGGAAGGCATGGGTACTGCAACCCGTGGAGGGGCCGATATCCAATTGCGATTAAGTGAAGCCCTTGAAAACCGTGCCAAGCCTATGGATTAAGCAGGAAATTGTGTGTTTCTTGTGTTTTATGCGTAAATCCTTTTTCAGACTTGTTCCCAAAGTTTTATAAAATTAATGAAGGTAGCATTTAGGTTTTGTTTGAACATTTCCTTTTTATTATTCACAATCATGAAGCTAATGATAACTATCTCTGTAGGCAAGAAATAAAGGACACAGGAGTGGATTCGGTAGCAGATAAAGCCGTTGTATGTCTAGATGAGATCTCTGCACCTCCGATGTCGATACTGCAAAGGCGAAGCTTGCAGAAAGGGGTATGAACTATCATAACACATAATGAAGGCCTACTCTGTGTCAAAAGGGAAGCACAAAGCCGATCCATCAAGATGTCACTCCCTCCATAAATACCTCAAAGCATGTCAGATGTGGGAGGATAGGCACGACATCTTCAGTTTCCTCCAATAAATGACAGGGAATAATAGCCACTCCACACAGATGCAACGAAATGATACGCGGCCATTCTCTATTTCATCGACACCCATTCACTGCCCAAGGATGAAGGATGCTCCAACAAAGGTGGCTTCAATGTGTCAACAATCTCATCGACCGTTCTCCTCTGTAAAAAAAATTTATCCATGTAACGAAAAGAAAGGGGAGTGGAAAAGTCACGGGGGAGAGGAGGGTCAGTTTGGAAGGGCATAAATATTACCTCTGTAGATGAGAGAAAGGCCTTTTTCGTTGGGCAGAACAAAATTTGTTTATTGTGAGCATGGAAGATTGTTTGGGCTAGAGAAGGATCCTTTTCTTAGATTTATTTCCCTCTTCTTTATAAGTTAAGAATCAGGCTGTTGTTGAGAGCATAAATATGAAAGTGATTTGTGTTTGTGCCCATTGATGACTTACAGTTTATGGTTAGCTTTGGTTGTTTGAATGTGATTCTTCATCATAGTTAATTCATGAGCAGTCCCTGATTTGAAACTATGTTAAACATCAGTTGCAAGCTTTAATTCCATAAAAGGAATGTGTATTCTTGTATGAGTGATTGGATTGGAATTTAGAATTGATGTAGCCTTGTTCTTATGTGAACCAGTAATTGATTCATTTAGACTTGGGATTCATATATGATGTTTAACCTCTCTTTTGTCATGCTCCTACAGGATACATTAGGATAGCTAGAACTAGATTAAAGTAGTTAGAAGTAGTGTAGATAGGATTTAATACATAGAGGTTAGTTGTTTTATTTTGTTGATTTAATTGAAGTCTTCCTCCCGGAAGCAATTTATCAACACATTTAACAGTTTACGGGGTCCCTTAAAACCCATTGGAACTAGCCATTCCAAACAAAAGTAGGTCCAATTGGGGCTTGTGATTTGGTTAGTTCCCCTTGTTGGAATAATGAACACTCGTCATGTCAACAAATTGGCACTAGAAGGAGGGCATGAACCGCCTTCCACAGCTTTTCAAGATTTCATCCATAAGTGCCACGCATGGATTCAAGAAGATTAATGCATGGATTGTGAAGGTCAAAAAGACCCTTCCTCTCATTTGTAAAAGCTTCATTTCGAAGAAGAGACACTATGGGAGTATCCTGTCACTCAGAAACAACCAGTCAGAAGACTCACTCAGGCTTACGCTCGTTCCCTATCACAGCTCCCTATCTTTTAGTCATTACCTCCGATAGCAAAAATAAAGCCAAGGGTCTATCACATAAACGAAGAGGCATCTGCAACCCCTTCTCTTGAAGATATTGTGCTTGATCATTTACAGAGCATAGACTCTCCCTGGGAAGAAATTCCTGAGGATTCCCCTTCTGAAAGCAGTCCCTGGCCTAATTTGGAAAATCCTAACGAAGAAAACCTCCACTAACACATCCCTATCCTTGATATGGCTAATATTCCTCAACTGAGTGCAAACCAACCCGCACCTCATGCGGGAGCACTGCCTCCCTAGCTCACTCAGGATCCCGTGGCCATACTTGGGCAGTAGCATCCCTTACCCAAGAATGCAAAAAAGGTACTGCCTAAATTTGACCCTGAGCAGGGAGACACTGCTAAAAACAATATCAATTATTTCTTCCTGGCCATGCACATGTTAGGGGTAGCTGATTAAGACATAGTTTGTCGCCTATTCCCTTTTACCCTAACTAGTGCAGCTTCCACTTGGTACTTTATCTTAAGGACAAGATCAATGACTTCGTGGGCTGCCTTTCAACAGGCCTTTTTAGACAAGTATGGCGATGACAAAAACCCTTGCTGCCTTAGTCCTAGAACTATCCCATTCGAAATGGAAACAAAAGAGAAGGTTAAGGATTTCAATATTCGATTCAACACCTTGTTCAACAGAATCTTGGCCGCCGCCAGACCTACAGAAGAGGTCCTCATGGAATTCTACATCACTGCTATCCCTAGCCCTACTATGATGTGGGTCAAAAGGCGTAACACACAGACCTTGCAAGGTGCTATCAATGAAGCAGTAAAGGTTGAGAATGAAATGCTCAGTCTCATAGCATGCCACCCTACAACCGGAGAAAAGAAAGCCTATCAATCATCCAAGAAGAATAATGGGGGTGATAACAAAGGGGCTGAAACCAAAGACAAGGATACCACGGATGTGGAAGGTTTGCATCAGATCATTAAGAAACTAACAAACACAGTCATTGATATGAAAAGGAATCACGGAGAGAGTACTAGTGGTAGTGGAGGAGACTATAACAACAGAAAGCCCTTCAAGCCTTTCGATCGTAAAAAGACAGGAGGCAGACATGGTCCACTTGCACTGCTTGCTCCACCCAATGAAGGGAATTTAAATGCAGAAGAACTATCTCTTATCGGATCACTCCTCAACCAAGAAGAACCTCTAGTGGAGCTAGAGCCAGAACAAGAAGATGAGGAAGAATACCAAGTAGAAGAGCCCTTGGAAGAAGAATCTTAAATCAACGTACTGTGGGATTTCTATACAAATGAGAGTGATGATGACCAAGGAGATAGTATGGCAAAAATCCACACTAATTAAATCCACATGCGAAGCAAAGGGCCACTTACAGGTGTGGTGAAGCCTGTGGATCAGACCAAGAAAGATGTCTGCCCTGTGAAATCACCTACTCACAAAGTTCCTGTTGAGAAAAGTAGAGCTGGTGGTCAATCCAAGAATACCCCTATTGCAAACCATCCATAGAAAGAAAATGCATCTGCCACTGCAACGAAGGCTACTCAAGATGGTAAACTCCCACCTAAAAATGGAAAAACAAGTATGTTTACTCTTCCTTATCATGTTTATAACATTGATTACAATATTGTGGATGATCTTAAGAAATCTAGGGCTAATATCACATACTTTGATTTGATGAAATTAACGCAGCAAAGAGATTTGCTCTTGAAAGCTATGAATGAGAGAAATTCCAAAACTCCCACCATCCCAAGCAGCCAAACCAAGAAGTCAGTGTCCAGACCTATCAACACCTCCATTGCAGCCCAAATCCCATCAGCTCTAGAAGACTCTCTGTCCAAAATGAATCTAAACCCCCAAGATGTCAATGTAGCCATGATAGGGAAAAAATAAAAATCCATGACCCCACCTTTCCTTATCACATTTGAAATCTTCAACATGAATGTGCACAATTTCCTGGTAGATTCTGATGCCTCATCCACTGTGATGCCTTATGATGTTGCTAAAAGACTGCATGCTATACCTAATAAAACCGGGATTCTAATTATGCAATTAGACAGGAAAAATGTGAAAGTGATTGGGGAACTGAAAGATGTGTTCGGATGGTTGCTAAACTGCAGTGCACACAAGTTATTGATATAGTGGTAGTTGATATACCCGAGGCCTATGGAATGCTACTTACTAGGGATTGGTCAGCAAAACTCAATGGATATTTCTCAATTGATTGGTCCCATATCTTGCTACCTTAGAAATGGGAGGGTGATATGCTGAGAGTTGATCATGAAAGATACATGAATTATGTGGTGGCAGAGCTAAATGGTCCCAAGAAACCTGTAATGTTTACCAACTCTATCCTTGGGAATTACAGTTTCAATTTTTGTGCCACAGAAAGCTGTTTTGGGAAATTCCATGCTGAAACAAGTGAAGGAACTGCAATAAACACATGGTTGGAAGGTCTCCTCGGTAGTCCAACTAACTAACCACCTTGTAACATAGTAGATGATAAAGCTAGTCTCGTGGGAAGCAATTCAGTTAATGTCAAATTAGACTCTAATTTTTGGACACTCTATTTTAATGGTTCTAACTGCCTTGAAGGTGCAGGTGCTGGGAGAATTCTTATTGACCCACAAGGGAACCAACATTCGATGGCTAGCCGATTGGAGTCTGCGTGCACCAACGACATGGCATAACACAAAGGCTTGCTACAAGGCTTGAAAAGGGGCCTTGATATGAAGGTGAGAAATCTCAAAGCTTCTGGTGACTCACAGATAATCGTGGACCAGGTGAGGGAAAGGATACATTACAATTCACCATACTTGGAAAGGTACCAACATGAGGTATGGAGTTTAATTAACAGTTTTGATTCTTCTAATATCATACACATGCCTCGATGGCAAAAACAAGATGCAGATCTGATGACTGGTATGGCTGCAAAACCTTTGCCTAATCTTAGAGCAAACAAGAATAAATATTATGTTGAATTGATTTTCAGGCCATTCATACCTGATAACATCTCAAATTGGTAGGCATTCAAAGGTGACAAGAAGAAACTTGAGCTCCTGCATTGAGGGAAGACATTCAGAAATGAACTCATCATTAAAAGGGACCATGACAGGCTTATGAGTGAGAGTAAGAACAATGTAATATCTTTCATTAGGAAATCTATTGTTATTAGGTTTGGCATCCGTAACACTCTCATGTTTAACAACGCTTCCTATTTTTCATCACTAAAGCTAACTAAATTCGCTAGTGATAAATCAATTAGCATATGATGTGCATCGAGCTATCACCCCCAGGGAAATAGAGTCACAAAATGCTCAAATAAAAACTTCATCCATGTGATCCGTGCATTTGTCACCGACGACTAGGGGAATTGTCACAATTCTCTAATAAATGCCCCTTGGTCCGATACTTTCACCCCAAAGGGTGGGCACACAAAATTCCAACATTTATGGCTAGGCCCACTCCAAGTTGAGGGAAAAATTGGCTAGGGAACTTATAGATTAAAAATTCTACAGGAAGATATTGAGAAACTCCCTGTTAATGGCCATCATCTTAAGTGATACTTCTAGTAGCCACCACATGGTGGTTACTTCCTGTTTAGACTAGGATTCATTGTGTCTTTGCTGTTAGTTTAGTTGTATTTATGTCTTTCCCTTTTATTTTCTGCAGAGTTTATTTTCCAGCTGTTTTGTATAACAGTCCTTTTCAGCCAACTGATTTCAGCCCTCCCATCCTGTTCTTACCTTCCGCAAATTTTCCCTCATTCACCATTTTCGGCCTTTCCCTTCCTCATTAACCTGCTGATGATTCTATTGTTCCTAACTCCATCATTACCCTGCAAATCAAATGAACTTCCTATCAGCCCATGAGGATTTGAAAATCAGCTGTAGAATTCAAACCAAGCCATTCATTGGCATGTGCTGAGATCTATTGATAACTTGGATATCTGGAGCATGCAAGGGCATCTTTATAAAACAAGAATGTGTAACTACATCTGGACTGGCATGGAGGGATGCTGCATTTTGAATAAATCCCACTCAGACCTAGCATATACTTGCCTATAAGGTTTACGGTCATTCTCCATTAGTCCCATCCACCACACTAAATTGTCAAATACCTGTTATCTACAAGTAAACCTCCTTTCATGGGCTAAGCTCACTCCCATATACCCTATGGCAAATCCAATTTTGCTCTAGTCCTTGTGCCTAAAACTGGAAGGACTTATTTAAAAGAAAATGAAATGTTAAGTCCTTGTGCCAAACTCGAAGGACAGGTTATTTGGGAAGCTGGTTAGAGTAAGGATTTTTGCTAGGCTCAGAGTATCGGTTGATACAACAAGCCCAACCTTGCTTAAGTAGTTTAAAAATATGGCATGATCCATGATTGCACCCCACTCAATCATATGAAAACATAGCACTGAAATTCTCATATAAAGTGCAGATAAACATATCCACATCAAGTTTGATGAACAATAAAGAGCTGAGGTACACACCTAAACAGGTATTAAAAGACCAATGATGGCCCCAAAAGGATTTTTGAAAGTAGGAAATAGGTAAAGGAAGGTTAATAAATCCCATAACACTGCCATTGGAGAATTCCTGTCAAAATCCTATCAGTAAGTTGAAGCTATTTGTCTCTATCCCACTTGAAGCAACTAATGTTGAAGTGGAACCCATGCTTGTCCATCTGTATAGTTTGCATTTCAATTTTATCTTAACACCCTAATGTTGTATTGATCTAAGGATTATTTCGAAATAGAGATAATTGGTTCGCCCAACGGTTCGCCATTTGTTGTGGCCACAACCACCACCACCCTATTAAAAACTTGCCATAGTGGCAATTTTGAATGGGTCCCCTAGATGTCTGATCTTTCATCTCTCTGATTGATATGTTTCATCCCAATGATTTTAATTCTATGAGGAGCCAAAGCTTCCACTCACAAATGGTTAGAGCCCCTTCACAAATCCCTCGCATACAACCTCGTTTAAGCCCTTCATTCCAATGCTCATCGGGATTTGTTTAACCTCTCAAAACCTCCCATCGCATCTTTATTCCCATTATGACTCGTTATAATGGAAATACCTCGAAACCACGCATAAATCATACTTTTTCGCTTATCGCACTCAACCTTGGCAGATAACACATACCATAAGGCATCGGACCCAACAACACTATTAACCATACTTCATATATATTTTCGAGTCCGAAGCCCCGTCACATATCGCAATCGGCCAAGGTCCATGGTTTATATATATGGCACATCACTAGCCTCCGGACCCAATGGCATTACTAGCCACATTGTATACATTATTGGGTCTGGTTCCCCAATTGCATATCGCATATCGGTGAAGCCCGAGTCTTATTCACACTGTGCGTGGTGATATGGCAGACCCATAGCTCAAATATGATATATATATTTTCGAGTCCAAAGCCCGGTCACATATCACAATCGGTGGAGCTCAAGGCTTGTGCATATTGTGATATGCGATATGCTGGACCTGACGATATTTATAGGCTCCAATACATAAAATTTGAGGTTCGGTCTAACTGATCGGGGCAAGATTTTCTTTGTTTTCCCATGTTTTCCAAAATTCTCGATATAACAAAGGGAGCGGGTTTTTAGTGTAAAAGGCGGGCTTGTGGAGTCTCAATAGTATAATTGCACATCGGGGAAGTGGAAGGCATGGGTACTACAACCCACAGAGGGGCTGATACCTGATTGCGATTAAGTGAAGCCGTCAAAAATCATGCCAAGCCTATGGATTGAGCGGGAAATTGTGTGTTAGCTGTGTTTTATGCGTAAATCCTTTTTCACACTTGTTCTAGTAGTTTTATAAAATTAATGAAGGCAGTGTTTACATTTTGTTTGAACATTTCTATTTTATTGTTCACAATCATGAAGCTAATGATAACTATCTCTACGGGTGAGAAATAAAGGACGCAGGAGTGGATCCAGTAACAGATAAAGGCATTGTATGTCTAGATGACACCTCTGCACCTCCAGTGTCGATACTGCAAAGGCCAAGCTTGCAGAAAGGGGTATGTACTACCATAACGCATAATGAAGGCCTTCTATGTGTCAAAACGAAAGCATAGCACCGATCCATCAAGATGCCACTCCCTCCAGAAATACCTCAAAGCATGCCAAATGTGGGAGGATAGGCACGACATCTTCAATTTCCTCCAAGAAATGACAGGGAATAATAGCCACTCCACATAGGTGCAATGAAATGATACGCATCCATTCTATGTTTCATTGACACTGATTCATTTCCTCAGGATGAAGGACGCTCCAGCAAAGGTGGCTTCGATGTGTCAACAATCTTATTGACCGTTCTCCTCTATACATTTTTTTTTTATCCATGTAATGAAAAGAAAGGGGAGTGGAAAATTCATGAGGGAGAGGAGGGTTAGTTTGGGAGGGCATAAATATTACCTCTGTAGATGAGAGAAGGGCCTTTTTCGTTGGGAAAAACAACTTTTGTTTATTGTGAGTAAGGAAGATTGATTGGGCCAGAGAAGGAGCCTTTTCTCAGATTGATTTCCCTCTTCTTTATATGTTAAGGATAGGAATGTTGTTGAGAGCATAAATATGAATGTGATTTGTGCTTGTTTCCATTGATGACTTAAAGTTTATGGTTAGCTTTGGTTGTTAGAATGTGATTCTTCATCATAGTTAATTCATGAGCAGTCCCTGATTTGAAACTATGTTAAACATCAGTTGCAAGCCTTAATTCCATAAAAGGAATGTGTATTCCTGTATGAGTGATTGGATTGCAATTTAGAATTGATGCAACCTTGTTCTTATGTGAACCAGTAATTGATTCATTTAGACTTTGGATTCATATATGATGTTTAACCTCTCTTTCATCATGCTCCTGCAGGATAGATTAGGATAGCTAGAACTATATTAGAGAAGTTAGAAGTAGTGTAGATAGGATTTAATACATAGAGGTTAGCTGTTTTATTTTGTTGATTTAATTGAAGTCTTCCTCTCGGAAGAAATCTATCAATGCATTTAACAGTTTATGGGGTCCTTCAAAACCCATTGGAACTAGCCATTCCAAACAAAAGTAGGTCTAATTGGGGCTTGCGATCAGGTTAGTTCCCCTTGTTGGCATAGCGAACACTCGCCATGTCAACACTTTACTACCACTAGTTGATAGTGTGTCACTAGCATGATCTCCAAAAGTTTATGACACAGGATGATGTGAATGAGAAGACCATTCTTCTAAGATCTGAGGAATACCATAATAATTTCAAAGAAGATGGTCTTTAGTACAAAGTTTGCAAGGATATCGAAGTTTGTGAGGCTTATTAGATTATTTCTCATCAAAAGTTGCATTCGAAGCAATGGTTGCTTGGTTGCCCCCTGGTGAATTTTCTTCTTCTTCTTCTTCTTCTTCCCTTTCTTCCTCTTCTTATCCACCTGCTTACTAGTGTCAATACTTTCACTAGGTGAAGAGGAATAAGGGGAGGAAGAAACAACCAACGAAGAAGGTAAATGGTCAACTTTGGGATCAACTGGAGGTTGATTTTGTCCAGTTGTAGGAATATTTAGTTGTGGGGGCAAGGAGGTTGAGAAAAACCATACTGGCAAGCCAATGGTAAGTTTCGAAAGGGATAATGTATCCATATAAGGAGCACTAATATTTCCGAAAGGAGGAAAAGGACTAGGATTCCCATCAAAAGGAATTCCTTGATCGGTGGACTTTGGAGTTGTTGCCATATGTCTCAACCTAAGATCAACTAAGGAGCGACATGGAGGATGTTATCCGCAGTCAGTTAAATTTATTTTAATAAAAATAACATAACAAAACAAAAGAGGGATAATCTAGGCAAAAGGATTACCAAGTAAATGTGAACTGCAATATACTGCCTCAGTAAACCAAGGACTTAACATATGTGCAGGCAATATCCCCGAATGTTGTTTTCAGTTGTATCACAGTATACAAGGCAACTGACTCGGTTACCTATGGATGGATAGTAACTTAATGTAGTTCTCCAAAATATACCCAAAAGTATGTAGAGACCCAATCCGTGTTAGCGCTGTCTAATGTGAAAACGCATAGTGAGAGCATTCCCTGATACTTTTCGTACTATAACACTGCAAGATGTACCCAAAAGTACGTGGACGAGCTACAATATACTTATGTACATGGAATGAGGTATCACACTCGGAATGTATCGCAGAACTTCAGCAACAGCTGCTATGTTTAACAACATTGAAACACGTCTCTAGCCTAGACCTCTAAATGTTATGCCTTAAGTTACAATGCTCCATTATGTTAATTGAGATAAATTTTAGTTGATCTTGTTTAAAAGTTTTCCTTTGAGGTTCACCATGTGATGTTTCTGAAACTCCTAGAATGAAACTAAGATGAGAAACATTCTTTTCACTTGATTTGAACAATGAAAACCATAACTAAAAGGGATATAGCAATTAGAATCTTTAAACAAAGAGCATAGAGCACATCTAATGCAACTTTCCCTATACTATTCCTACAAGCACACACAAACCTCTAAATACATAATGCATGCTTTTATTTTCATTCATTTAATGTTTAGATGAACAAAAGGAAACTAAATGCACATACACTCAATCAATGCTTTTCACAAGAAATGAAGACTTTACGACAGTTTCTTTTTCAAAGAAATGAAGACTTTACAACACATCCTTTTTAGAAAAGACTAATCGATGTAAGCTAACTTTGACAATGAATTGATAATAATAAATAAATCTCTTAAGAAACACTAAACAATAAAGGCCAAAGTAGGGCCAGGAGAAGAAATACAAACTGATTTCAGAACCACAGAAAACATTTATCTTTTAGCAAACAAAATCAGAAGCAAATTTGGGAAAAAACCAAGCCAAAGATGGATTTTTAGCTTGATAGGGATTAGTGCAGCCCTGAGTGGGAGATAGTGTATTGTTTCTAAGCTAAGGCTGCTCTGCAGCGCATTGTGTCAAGACCAACACTGTGTTGGTGCCAGAGAGTCAAATCAGGAGACATTTAATCACACTTTTTTGACCAAAAACACTTCAAAATGAATGAAAAAAGATCAATAAGTCAAGTAAAGTCTACTAGGATGTAATATGATGAGGATAAACTACCAGGAATGACAGTTGTTCCCCAACAGAGTTGCCAATTTGTTATATGGAATTTGTACCTACAGATAAATACATTTTCCCTAAGTGGGTAGCTACACTTAGAACAACAGGAAAAAAGTGGTTTAACCTTTTCCTATAATAGATAGATGAGATTAAGGAACTTACTTGTGGTCTTTCGCTTCCTTTGATCTCCTTTGAATTGCTCCCATCCCTCCGACTAGAACTGAATCCACCTAATTGGTACCTGTCAACAGAAACAGAAGACGACAACAATCAAAGTACACGATTTATCTACTATAAAAAAATGGAATCGAAAACATTTAAACATATAATCATCAGAGATATGAACAAGAATATGGGAAAAGGAACAAACAACTTTATTAATGTAGAAGGAAGAGTTACACCCAATGTGGTTCGATCCCGTGTCACTCATCCAACTTCATTCCAAACCCTTGTCACACCAAAAGCACATCAATCCAGCAACATAACATTACTTGACATGAACTCAGACCTCAAACCAATAGAATTTCTCTACAATCTTCAAATTCCATCCCCATGATCACTATGATGAGTGGTCAATTTATAGGGAAATGCAGGTGTTTATGTCATAAATTGGGCATTTAATGGTTTTCCAAAATTGGAGTTAGTTTCCATGGAGGAAGGGATGAGAGGATAGAGGGATAATTGATCCATAGCCTATCCAAAGTTGACCGCATAGGATGAGATAAGAGTTGGGCATCCTTCTAGAATGCTCTAGAATCCAGGAATATTCCCAAAATCCAATTCCAATTTCACCCATTCTTGCCAAGCGCAGGTCAAAGTGAGCCTAAGTGCACTGCAGTGTAGGCCTGAATGGGCCTACTTGCTCTACAACATAGTTACCCCTTACCAAGGTTGCGCTGGTGTCCCAAGGAGCCATTTTAGGAGGGTTTCAAGCTAAGAAACTTCCACTAATGAAAACATTAAATTTAATGACCTGTCTAGGGCATGTAGAAATTGAATTACGGTTTGATGAGCCCTAATTGTACTGATCTAAATGTCGAGAGAGATGTCCCCAAATAATCCTGTAATAGCAAGGGCTCTAGAGTGTTTTTCCAACCAAGGGTTCCAAGACTAGTAACTCAACTTAATTTCTTCCATGGATTCCACAGAATGTTTCCAACCAAGGATCCAAGAACTAATAACTCAACCCACATTCATAAAAAAAGATTAGCACCTATTAAGGTCCTATAATAATAGGATTCATAATTTTGAATTAGCTATGGTTAGTCTGTAATATTGTACATACTTTTCTTTCTCGAAAATGTTTTCCATATTAAAAATTAAAAAATGTAAAGAGGGTATGTCCTAAAAGAATAATCAAAGGACAAAAAGAAAGGAAAAGGAAAGATAAAAAAAGTGAAAAATATGAACCCCCAAAAAAGATAGATCATGAAAGCGTGAAAATTCAAATGCCTCTACTTTTTACTTTGTTATTCAAAATAAGTTTGTGTTCAGCTTGTCAAGAATTCCACAATCCACGATGGTCAAAATAGTTTAATCTTGACTAATTCATGCTGTAAATTTCATGTTGATAGATAGAGAATAAAGATCTAGCCAAATTGTTTAATCTTGGCAGATCATTAGTTAGGTAGAGAATAAAAATGAGCTCATCAATTTAATTTGAGCCATTGGAAGTTATAAGGTTAGAAATAGATAGTTTGCTTATCAAAACAAAAGGAAATAAAGTGTTAGCAAGCTCAAATGCACCCATTGAAATGAAGAAAAAATGTTAGGGTAAATCAAGGGTAGGTAGAAGAAGTTTTGCAAAGTGCACAAGGTTGCTAAGTGAAAAGCACATTTATCATGCTTAATCCTATGTTTCATGTGCAGGAGGAGTTGAGAAAAAGAAAGGATATTCACCAAGATTGTTTACTAATTTCCCCTCATTTCACTACACCCCCACATACTTATTTGCTAATTTCCCCATTTTCCCTTCATTACTTATAAATACCCTTCCCCCTCATTTTGACATTTTACCCCTTAGTTTAACACATTCCCCTGGAAATTACCCTTCAAAAATCATCCTCCCTTCCAAAAACCCCTTTCCCTAGTGTGAAACCCATTCCCCATTACAAATATTACTTTCCCCCTTATTAATTTCCTTTTTCCCCCTTAAAAACCCACAAAACCCTTTATCCTATGTTTTTCCTATGCCCCCACATTATGTAATTAACGTCCCCACTTCATATTTCCCCGACACCCTTTTTTAACCCACCAACCCTTGGTGTAGTTAAAAAACCCCCGCCATATAACCCATGGTCCCACCTTTATTAACCATTTTATTATATTGAAAACCAAGACATTATTGGTTAATTAATTACAATTCTTTGTAATTAAACCCCGGGACCCGCCAAACACTTTCTTGACTTCATCCATACAACTCAACTGTGCGATATCCCTCCAATCTCCTACCCCCAAATCTGGCGGTGTACAACCATATCATGCAGATTCATCATTCGACTGTTAACAACCCAAGAGCACGTGAGATTCACGGTTTTGGCTGGGCACTATTCTGCTACGTGGTGGCACCAGGTTACATCACATGCTCATGGAAAATATTGCCCGCCATCCAAAAGCAGTGCGATGAAACACAAAACCACCGCCCTGCCTAAACCAAAAATTGCCCACTATTCGTTTAATAGTTTCCGTGCCAAAATGTGACCATTGTCGGTTAAAAGGCCAAAAAGGCCCCAATTCGCTCTTTTCATTCATTTTCACTATAAACCTCTACTAAGCCATTTGCAACACCCTAAACCTCTGAATGACCAATTCATCCATTTTTACCACCCGAAGACATTGCAGACACCAAATTGAAGCAACATATAACCAGTTCCAGCCTCAGTACCCTCTGCAGCTACCATAGAAGCTAGTCTACACACCAAATCGCTAATTTCCAGGTATTCTTGGAAAAAACCAGAACAACCCTTAAATTTGAAAAATGCACAGTTATAATTGAATGGTTAGTTAATGAAATTAATTAATAAACCTTCCTTAATTGAAAAGAAACCTACTATACATCCAAAACCCTTTTTCACATAATATAATTACCCTCCCACTATTCCAGAGCTTCTAAGCCTCACTCCTTAAACCACTGAAATCCTAATTAAATTCAGTAATCCCAATTATGGCTTCCCAAACCTCTCTGGACATAAGACCTCTACAAACCCCTCACTTGGATATTGACCACCTTGCATTACCAGACGAAGACTTCAAATTAAGGACACTGATTCCTCTTCCTACCTACTAAAACTCCACTGCTGGAGTAAAGAAAAGTTCTTAAACCAAAATGACAACATTCACCTTTGGGTGTCCAATTTTCCCAAGTAATTGTTCCCAGAAGTACACCCATTCCAAAAAATCATTCACTTCTACCAAGCTTGCTAAATTTCCAACCAAAGAGCCATTGTCACCCCTGACTAGTAGGTTTTGTTCACCATTACAGCAGAATCTATAGACCAAATGCTACAAATTTAGTCAAGTCAAAATGAGACCCCACATTCAATTGAAGGCTTGCTTGACCTTTACACCAAGCTAGATATTCTGAAGAAATCTTAGGTTATTCAAAATTTCATCACTGAAGAGCATCACACTCCAAAATATAATCCTCCTTATGTTGCCACCATGTTTTCTAAGATAGGTAGACAAATCAGAACCATGCTCTCTTTCATTCTAGGATACACTACAAATGAACATGTAGATGAAGTTGTCCTTGCTTTCCTTTCCATGTTTTTTCCAAGAAAGCCACCTGCTATAATGTATAACTATGCTCAGTTCATAGCAGACAAAATGCATGAAAAATTCATCAGATTGCCAAATGAGAGTGTTTTCAAGTATTCTTCAGTTTTATTTCATATGTTCTTGTACTACCAGTCAGACAAATTCCCTGTCAACATTCAGAAGTTAGACACCAAAGGCAATCCAAGGTCAGTCATATATTGGACACCATTGATCCAAAAGTACTCCACTGTATTTACTTATAAACACTTCATTGATTCATTTGTTCATCCTCTCATAAACATGTTAACCAGTAGCTATCAGCTGAGCATCAGTCAGGAAATTAAAAGGGTTTTACATTTGGTAAAGAATAGTAAGGTGGGAGACTGGTATCTATACCACGACCACATAGAGATCAGGATATATGGATGCCAACTAGCTCGTTATAAATTGCCCAAATACCTTGCTATGAGGATATTTTCATTAGAGTATTTTAGACAGATTATGACTCTGATGAGTTTAATTTCATGGTAGCCAAGAAGAAGAGTGAATTCAAAATGAAAAACCAATTAGGCCCCTTTATTTGTAATAATAGGGAAGCTGGACCAGAGGTCAATAAGATTCTACAGGAGATGAAATTCAAGAATAGTTTTATGTGGCAATATGACCCTCATGGAGTCATAAATAAACTAAGACTCAAAGTCAAAGTGGGCCCTTTCATACATCATCTCAGGCCAGACATTGAGAAATTTTCCAACCAGTCTGAATGGTTGGAAAACACTTTGATAGACATGGGCAATATTATAGTTGATGTGGAGAATACATTAATTGATGTTGAAAAGCAGATTGATACTAGTTCCTTTCTGCAGGTTTCAGACCTAGGAGAGAAAATGCATATTCCTCATATTTTATAGAATCCAGCAAATGAAGATATAAATGTGAAGAGAACCAGGGAACAAGGTTCTAGTTCAGCCATGGAAACCACAGATGAGCAATTTGATATCAGTTACAGGAAGAGGCCCAAGCTTAATACTGTAACTGAACAGGAAGACACCATTGAATCAATGGAAATCACTAACACTGACACAATGGTGGAAAGGATCAAAAGCCCAATAGCTTCAGGAGAAACACACCAACCCTCTACCTAGAAAACCCAACTTATTGAGAGACAACTCAACATTTAGGTATCTTCATTCACTAGGCCTGTGGATAAATAGAAAGATATTAAGGAGAGGTATAAAAAAATTAAATTGAGAAATGAGACATTAAAGGCTGAGACTTATGCTCAATACTTCAAGCAGACACCTGCAAATCAAAATAGTTTAATGTCAGCTTTTGACATTAAAACAAGTAAAATGCAGATGACATTAATGCAACCTATAGTCCAGTAGCCAAGATCATCAACTGACTATAGGAAAACAGATTTTGAAGTTTTGGCCAGGGAAGTTCATCCAATTGACAAAATTGAGTTTCACAAGCAGGCAGGTGAGATGATCTATTCCACCATGACAAACAAACCTATGACTGTGCACAAACTTCAAGGTTCACTGGATATGATCATTGCATAGTACAAACTAGGAAAGGCCTCCTCACAGGCCAAGGACAATAGAATCAAGTCACTGGAATACTTAGTGATTGAACTTGGACATGATCCCTATGATGTCAAAGCTGTCGAGAAGTTGATAAAGAAAAAGAATGAGGACATTGTTGCTCTCAAAAAACAAATGAAATTGTCTCATTCAGAGCATCCACATACAAAACAGGTCTTAGAAAGCTAAACACATCAGGAGACAATGATGGACCTTGTTCTCCAATTGAATGACCAGTTGAAAGAGATGGAGAAGGAGTTATATAGCTTAATACAACTGAAATAGGCTAGCCTTGAGACTGCCACTACCACTGTCAACAGTCACTACAACAATACCATCCACCTTGGTAGCTTCATTGGCTCCTACAACTCCACTAGCTATAGCACTACCAGCTGCCACAGCATCTACATCAACAACAGGTTCGACAACAGCAGCAACTCAGCCAAGTGATGAGGCAAGCAAATTCGTCAAAGAAATGGAAGACATGTCCATTTAGACCACATAAATAAATAAGCTTAAGGAAAAGATAACAAGTCTAGAGAATGATAATAATCTTACCCAGATTTGGCACAAGGAAGAAGTTCAGAATTCAACTAGGTTGACTGAAAGAATGAAGAGCTTAGAGGAGGAATTGACATTAAAGGAGCCACTTGGCCAAGCCAAAGAACAATTATGGGCCAATATCATCGATTCTGTCAATGATATTTGGCCATCAATTCAAGTCATGTTTGAACAAAGAGACTTAGTTAAAGAGGCTACAGAAGCCATTCAGAGAGTTAAGGCTGAACTAGGAGACATACCAGAAGAAGCTACTAGAATAATCCATTTCCTTAACTCTAAAAACAAATATGAGTTGCAGGAGTTGGACATACTTGACAGGACAGGCACCATACTAGAAGTTAAAAAGGTGCTCACCAAGAGGAATTTGATGATGAACCTTGAAGGCAAATGCTAAACCATGCAGCTGGCTATAGATAGATACATGGTAAAGTTTGATGTTTTGACGTAGAAAGGTCTGCAAAATCCCTTGGTGATAAATGACAAGTTGATGCCACAGGAAGACTACAACAAAAGAATCAAAGAGGTGGAAAAGGATCAGGGAAGTAATTCTTCCATGAAGGGAATGCCTACTGGAAAGGTTCTATATCAGACATTTGAGAAAATGTTTTACCTCCAGCATGAGGTAAAACACCTTTTTGTGAATGAACCAACTTTTTCCAAATACACAAAAGCAGATGAAATTTACAGGAAAATGATAAATATAAAATTACAAGCTGCAAATATTTGGGAGAAGTTAAATGACTTGTTGTAAGAATAAACAGTCAAAATGTAAAAATGCACAGTAGAAATGAAAACAACACAATGAAAGGAAAATGACATATTAGCCAGGTGAAAGAGTATTAGGAAAAGTGTATCAATTGAGAAAGGGAAAAGTAAAAAGAACAGACAATGTGAATACCAACAACAAAATATCAAACCATAAAGACAACACAACCAGATAAACATGGACAACATACAACAATTGAACATTTGTCTCTATCTCCTTGCATGAAGATATTTCTTTCTCCTTGATTAATTCCCAAGAGAGTTTGGGATATTTTATAAATTATTTTTGTATAAATACTTCAGAATTTGAAGTATTGACGTGTGTATTACTAGACATTTGTAGAGTTGTATTGATTAGAAACTTGAGGATTATTGTACCAATTTTTCAATTCAGTAGACTATACTGAGTAATAAAAAGATTTCATTACAGGATTCATGTGTTGAGATATTACAGTGAAGTATCTTCTTTGTCAAATTTGTTATTTTCTTATGTATTTTACAAACTGACATGTTATCTAAAGTGAATGAATTAACTGGAAATTTATCTCATAATTTGTTTAAGTACACTCTGTCTTGAATAGTTAATCATTTCTATGTTTTCTTTGATATTTGGATTTGAGAATCCTTAATTGCTCTCCCATCCCGGTTTACCTGTTTCAATTCCTTCATTATTCAGCCTAAGGAACCCTTAATTTCTCCTTGGATCCGATTGAAATCAATTTCACCATCCAGCCTTAAGATCTGAAATTACTCAGCTACCTCACCCTGTAGACATTATTTTTGGAACTTGATCCAGTTTTCTTTGCTTGACATTTGACCCCATAGCCCAATGGTAAAATACATCCCTTTATCCATCTACGTAAGTGATTCCACCACCAAAACAAAATCAAAACCCAAGTACAATAATAACTAGCCTAAAATCAATTAACTAAACAAAGTTAAATCATAAAGAGAGAGCCCTCTCTGAGCATTAGGAAGGTTAGATCCTAATCTCCAAAGTAGGTTTGTGGTTACCTCTATCATTTCTTTCCTAACGATTCTAGAGAAATTTTGGAGTGATAACATATTAGCGACCATACAGGGGAACTCAATCCTCAGTGTAATAAAACTTTAGGGAAACCTTAAAATTCATCTTTTTCACCTTAAGGTCATTTTAGAATTGTTGTTTAAAAGTTTCAAAAAACAATTAAAAAATTAAAATCTTGGCTTCGAGGAAAACACACTATACCGGGGAAAATCTAGATCCAAACCCTACAACAATAGTTGATAACCTTAATAGAATTTTAAGGAAATAAAAAAAGGTAGAAACTCAAGGAAGTAGTAGTCAGTTAGATAAAGCGAATTCACTCCCCAAAGAATTGTCAAGTTTAGAGGATATTCAGTTTGATCTGTCGTTTGAGCTTTCATTGTTTAGAACCAAATCAAAAAATTCAATTCATGAAACTGTAATAGACCCTAGTTTTATTCAATTCATTGAGTCAAAAAAGGTTCCTATACATCCAGATTTAGATCAACTTGTTTTGGATACTTTTGATAAACTAGAAGCTTTAACCTCAACCTTGATAAACCATATAGATGATGCTTATATTCAAAAATCAGTTGAATTAGCTGCCCTCACTGCTGCTACCTCTAAACTTTCTATAGAATCTTCAAAAATTGTAAATACACCATTTACTACCACCTCACCTATAATATCCACCATAGTTCATTCCCCTAAACCATTTATTCCTCAACTTCCTCTTCAACTAAACACCTCAAGCTCATCTAGTTCATCCACAACTATCTCAAGTCCTTCTTCTAGCACCACTAATTTTCCACCCAGTCAAACCAAAATCATAGCCATGGCAAACATATATGCACCTTTGGTTTTACGAGCCCAACTACATGGCATGCCCCAAGATTACCAAAGAAAAATCTTTTTGTTTGTTGCTACTAGTCAGTATACTGCCCAATAACATGTGAACAAAATGATTGACTACTTTGAATTGCATGATATTGATGAATCTGATGTCGAAATGAGGTTATTTTCCCAAACACTGACAGGGGATGTAAAGAAATGGTTTAAAGGTTTACCTGCTAATCATATTGCAGATTTAGCTACTTTTCATAGATTGTTTACTGATATATGGGAAAGAAAGAAAACCCTCTACAAATACTATCTGAATATGATAACATTAGAAGAGCTCCTAATGAATCAGTTCAGGATTATTGTATTAGGTTCAACAACATCTATAATGCAATCCTAGATAATATTAAACCTCCACCAGACCTGGAACTCATCAAATTCCCTTATGGTTTTGACACTGATATGTCATACCAATTAAGGGAAAGAAACCCTAAAACATTGGAACAAATGCAAAGTAATGTTGTTAGTGTAGAAGAAAATTTATTAGCTAAGAAAGCTAGGATGAGAAATGAGAAAAGAGTTGTTATTAAAGAGGAAACCTCCACTTCTGATGGTAAAATAGATAGTTTAGCAAAGAGTGTAGAAAGGATAATGGATAGATTAGAAAACATGGAAAGAAAAACTCAGTGGGAAAATCAACAGCCACCCCCAATAAGAAACCCCACTTTAGGAAAAATCCTAACACTGGAAAAAATGCTATACCAGATCAGCAGATTAGACTTCCTTTCCAGGAAAAATATGTTGAGGGTTCACAAAACCATGAAGGAGAGGATGACATCCAGATAAACCTATTAGCAATTAAAAATGAAGATGTTTCTTTTCTTACTCAGGAAGAACAGGAATTGTACATGCTACAACAATTACAATTAGAATCTGGAGAATCTTTTGACTTCAAACAAGGCTATGAATCTGCCATATATGAAGTTCACAAATAGTACAACCTTAGAAGCAAAAAGAATGTTGAAATTAGAACAAATAAATCAATCCAAACCCAAAATAAAAAGATAACAGAAGCTCCTGTGGCCAAATTTCTACAAATTATCCCTAGGGGAACTCAGGAGACTTCCAACCCAAAAATTGTAGATATAACTTCATTTGAAGCTCAAACTGAAACTGTTACTCAAATCATTCCAAATAAGAGAATTAAAAACAAAACTACTCAAACACAAACTGACTTTCCAAGTACTGAAAAAGAAGATAAAAATACACAAACCACATTTACTAAGGAATATTTCATACAATCAGGCAAAACTCAAATTCCATTTAACATTAAGACTGAGATAGCCAAGTTGAAAATACCAGTTCCTTTCACCGAACTAGTGAAAAATGAATCATATAGAGCACAAATCACTGAAACATTAAATATAGGTGAAGGAGAGGATGTCGTAAACTTGAATGATGATCAACCTAAGTTATTGTTTGGCCTAGAAGTAAATGGAACACATCAACAAGGGGGTATTCCTCCTTTCTACATTAGCTTAAATGTTCATGATAAAATCTTACATAATGCTATGCTAGACTCAGGGGCATCCCATAACTTGATGCCTAAAGCAATTATGGAAAGACTAAACTTAGATATCACCAGACCATACAAGGACCTCTTTTCCTTTGATTCTAGCCAAGTTAAGTGACTTGGCCTGATTAAAGATTTGTGTGTGACTCTAGTCCAGTGCCCAACAAAGAGCATCGTCATGGACATAGTAATTGTTGATATCCCACCTAGTATAGAATGTTGTTATCTTGCTCATGGGGAGAAAAATTATAGGGATCTTTATAGTTAGACATGTCATATGCCACCATCTCTGTGTTTGGTCAACAAAGGAAACTTTACAGAGAAACATGGATGAAATACATGGTGAATAGTGCAGAAAACCCATAGAATTTCCCTATATACTCCATGCATTCTGATATGGACTCTTTTATCTTGTACAATTCAGACAATGACAAAAATGAAATCACAGTTGTGGAAGAAAATACAAAGCACCTGATACTGAAATTTTTTTTCATGAATCCCTATGGCATTTAGATTTTTATGGCTTTGTGAATAGATTAGGAGCAGGAACAAGAGTTTGGATTCACAACATGGAAAGCAATCGTTTTGAAGGTCATGAATTTAGATTAAACTTTAAATGCACAAACAACATGGCAAAATATGAAGCTCTAATCTTAGGACTACAAATGGTTAAAAAACTTGGATCCAAGAGAGTTTCTATCATGGGAGACTCAGAATTGATTATAAAACAAATCAAAGGTGAATACTCTGTGAATAATCCCAAACTTAGCCAATATATAGAGACTGTCCTAGATTTGATTAAGGACCTTCTAGAAACTGATTTTGCTGCCATTCCTAGGAAACAGAATATGCAAGCTCACAGTCTGGCCACTTTTGCTAGTACCTACAAATTGCCTTTTCAGCCCAACCACCAGTACACTGCAGAAGTGAGACATAGGCCTGTTATACCTGACAATTTGAAATATTGGCAGATTTTCTCACAAGATTTTCAAATTTATGATTTCATGAATGCTCAAGGAGAGTTTCAAAACTGTAATATATATACATATTGTACAATGGATAATAACAAAGATAGTGAGATAGATATAAATTCTTTAGATGTAGGTAAACCAACTAAATTCACTAAAGTAGAAATAGATAACTTAGAAAATGTAGAAATAGAAGAAATAATGAATGATGATCCTGAAATTTTAAACCTTAAAAATAATTTTTTGCCTAAGGGATTAGTCCCATTAGAAGATTTGTTTGATTCAAACGATGTAGCTAGGAAACCAAAAATGGAGCCTTTAAGAGTAGATATAGAAGAATGTAACATAGGAACTGAAGAAATACCCAAGCTTATCAAAATATCAAAAGCCTTACCTCGAGATGAAAATATTAAATACATAAGTCTGTTCAAAGAGTTTCAAGATGTCTTTGCCTAGAGTTATGAAGAACTTAAGTCTTATGATACCAACATAATTCAACATAAGATACCCCTCAAAGAAGATCAGAAACCGTTTAAACAAAATCTTAGGAGAATTAATCGAGTTCTTATGCCATTAATTGAAAAAGAAGTAAAAAGGATGTATGATGTCCAAATCATAGCACCAATTAGATATTCATATTGGGTCTCTAATTTGGTTACTACTAGGAAGAAAATAGGAGAAATCAAACTCAGTGTTGATTTCAGAAACTTGAACAAAGTATCATTAAAAGAAAACTATCCTCTCCCAAAAATGGACCACATTATTCAGAGGGTAGTAGGCTCATCCAAAATTTCATTGCTTGATGGATTTTCTGGATACAACCAAATCTTAGTTCAACCAGAGGACTAAGCAAAGACTGCTTTTACTACTCCTTGGGGCACTTTCATGTATTTGAAAATTCCTTTTGGATTAATGAATGCTGGAGCAAAATTCCGAAGAGCTATGGATATAGCCTTTGCAAAAGAAATCCATGACTTTCTAGTTGTTTACCAAGATGACATCACATTGTTTTCAAAATCTAATAATGAACATCTAGATCACCTACACAGAGTTTTCATTAAATGCAGAAAATTTGGTATTTCCTTAAATCCCAAAAATATACTCTTTGGTCTAGAAGAAGGTAAACTCTTGGGACACATAACATCCAAATATGGAATCAGAATAAATCCAACTAGAATAGAGGCAATCCTAAACATCAATCATCCTAGAAACATCCAAGAATTACAATCATTCTTAGGAAAAATAAATTTTCTTAGGAGATTCATTTCAAACTTAGAAGAATTAATTAGAGAACTAAATAACATGTTAAAGAAATATTCATAACTTAATTAGATAGTTGAGGCTAAACAATCTTTTGAGGCCATCAAAGAAGCCCTTAGTAAAACAACCGTCCTCATAAGCCCTAATTTCCAAAAAGATTTTATAATTTTTTATTTTTTTCAAAACATACTATTGCAGCAGTCCTGTTACAAAAGAATGATCAAGGATATGAGCAACCCATTGCATTTTTCAAGAAATATTTGAAAGATGCTACATTAAAGTACAACATAATGGAAAAACAAGCACTAGCTTTAGTGAAAGCTATTAAAGGTTTCAAAGTATACATCTTGTATTCACACATCATTGGTTATGTTCCAAATTCAATAGTAAAGAACATTCTGACACAGGATGGGCTTGAAGGAAAGAGAGGCAAATGGATTGCCACTATTTTGGAATATAACATAGAAATAAAGCCTACAAAACTTATCAAAGGTCAAGGTTTAGCTAAACTCATGGCTGAATCGAAATGTCAGGCCTTAGATATAAATTTCATTGGTGCTCTAGATGATCAAGAAGAGATGGCGACTCCAAAGATTAGTGAACCTTTTACAAATTCACCTTGGTATGCAGATATCATATTTTTTTTACTAAACCTACAAGCTCCTCCTGTTTTATCTAGAACTAAAGATAGATTTTTGAAAATGAAATCAATGAAATAGTGTATCATAGATAATGCTTTATTTTGGAAAGATAATGGTGGAATTCTATTAAATTGTTTATTAAAAGATGAAGCTAACAAAGTTATGCAAGAATCTCATGCAGGAGATTGTGGAGGACACCTTTATTGGAAAACAACTGTTGATAAAATTTTAGGGGCAGGTTTCTACTGGCCCACTCTTTTTGCAAATGTCAAGAAATATCTGACCTCTTGCCATAAGTGCCAAATATTTGAGGGTAAAAGAAAACTCTTACCACTACCTCTCAAACCAATCTCCATAGAAATGCCTTTTCAATAATCAGGTTTAGACTCCATTAGAGAAATTCATACAGCCTCCTCAGCCCATCATAAATGGATTTTGATAGCCACTTATTACTTTACTAAATGGATAGAAGCCATCCTTTCTAGACAAGCCACATACTTTGTCATTATCTCATTCCTTGAAAGTAATATCCTTTCAAGATTTGGATGCCCCCAAAAGCTAATTACTGATAATGCAACTCCTTTTAAATCCAAGAAAATGGCAGACTTTTGTAACAGATATCACATTACCTTTGGCCATTCCACTGCCTATTACCCTCAAGGTAATGGAATTGTATAATCCTCAAACAAAAGCCTTGTCAATATCATCAAAAAACCTCTAGAAGACAACAAGAAGACATGGAACAAAAAGTTGGTAAATGCCTTACGGGCAAACAGACTAACTACCAAAAAGTCCATTGGTACATCTCCTTATCAGCTAGTATATGGAATTTATGTCGTTTTTCAATCCTCTTTAGGAGTACCACTAATGAAAATGATTCAAGAGTTGCAAGTTGAACCAAATGACATCCAAAGGAGGATAAATCAAACAATACATTTGCAGCAAACCGGAGAAGAAGTCTATGTTAAATCACAAGTGATCCAGGATAAAATCAAAAAGATTTTTGACAAGAAAACTAAAGCTGATGATTTTTACATAGGTGACAAAGTACTTAAATGGGATTCTAGAAGAGAAGAGAAAGGTAAAAATGGAAAATTTGATTTCCTATGGCAAGGCCCTTTTTATCATTTATGGTTACAGAGTTAACAATGCATTTTTCTTGAGACAGTTAGATGGAATAGCTCTACGAGGAGGACCAGTCAATGGTCAAGTGCTGAAGCATTACTAATCCATATATTAACAATAGTTCATTTTACTTTTCTCATTGTATATAACATTGCAAAGTTTAGATTGGATTGGATGGTAATCTTTTAAAGTTGAAGCCTAGAGAGAAGGCCCTAAGCTTTGAAAGGTATACCATCATAAGTATGAATAAAGCAGATTACATAGGAGCAGTTACAACCCAGCCACAACCAAAGTTTCAAAGGCTAATGATCTTAAAGTTCTTAACATTTCACCAAGAAATTCCATCCCCATGTGGAGCCACTGTTAGGGTCCTATAATAATAGGATTCATAATTTTGAATTGTCTATGGTTAGTCTTGTAATATTGTACATACTTTTACTTTCTGCAAAAAAATTCCCATATTAAAAATTAAAAAATGTAAAGAGGGCATGTCCTAAAAGAATAATCAAAGGACAAAAAGAAAGAAAAAGGAAAGATAAAAAAAAGTGAAAAATATGAACCCCAAAAAGAAATAAAAATAGATCATGAAAGTTTGGAAATTCAAATGCCACTACTTTTTACTTTGTTATGAAAAATAAGATTGTGTGCAGCTTGTCAAAAATGACACAATCCATGATGGTAAAAATAGTTTAATCTTGACTCATTAATGCTTTAAATTTCATGTTGATAGATAGAGAATAAAGATCTAGCCAAATTGTTTAATCTTGGCAGATCATTAGTTAGGTAGAGACTAAAAATGAGCTCAATAATTTAATCTAGGCCATTGGAATTTATATGGTCAGAATTAGATAGTTTTCTTATCAAAACAAAAGGAAATAAAAGGTCAGCAAGCCCATATGCACCCATTGAAATGAAGAAAAAATGTTAGGGTAAAGAAAGGGTAGGTAGAAGAAGTTTTGCAAAGTGCACAAAATTGCTAAGTCAAAAGCACATTTATCATGCTTAATCCTATTTTTCATGTGTAGGAGGAGCTGGGAAAAATAAAGGATATTCACCAAGCTTGTTTACTAATTTTCCCTCATTTCACTACACCCCCACATACTTATTTGCTAATTTCCCCCATTATCCCTTCATTATTTATATATACCCTTCCCTCTCATTTTGACCTTTTACCCCTTGGTTTCACACATTTCCCTAGAAATTACCCTTCAAAAATCATCCTCCCTTCCCAAAACCCATTTCCCTAGTGTGAAACCCATTCCCCATTACAAATATCACTTTCCTCCTTATTAATTTCCTTTTTCCCCTTAAAAACCCACAAAACCCTTTATCCTAACTTTTTCCTATGCCCCCGCATTATGTAATTAATGTCACCACTTCATATTTCCTTGACACCCTTTTTTAACCCACAAACCCTTGGGTGCAGTTAAAAAACCCCAGCAATATAACCCATGGTCCCACCTTTATTAACCATTTTATTATATTGAAAACCCCGACATTATTGGTTAATTAATTACAATTCTTTGTAATTAAAACCCGATCCCTGCCAAACACTTTTCTGACTTCGTCCATGCAACTCAACAGTGTGATATCCCTTTGATCTCCTACCCCCAAATCTGACAGTGTACAACCATATCGCACGAATTCATCATCTAACTATTAACAGCCCAAGAGCACACGAGATTCACGATTTTCGATGGGCATTATTCTGCTACATGGCGGCACTAGGTTACATCACATGCTCGTGGAAAATACTTCCCGACATCCAAAAGTGGTGCGATGGCGCACAAAACCACCTCCCTGCCTAAATCGAAAACTGCCCACTATTCATTTAATAGTTTCTGTGCCAAAATGTGACCGTTATTGGTTAAAAGGCTGAAAAAGCCCCAATTTGCACTTTTCATTCGTTTTCACTGTAAACCTTTGCTAAGCCATTTGTGACACTTTGAACCTCTAAATGACCAATTCATCCAATTTTACCACCTGAAGGCACTGCGGAGACCAAATTGAAGTAGCAAATAGCCAATTCAAGCCTCAATACCCTCTGCAGCTACCACAGAACCCAGTCTGAACGCCAAATCACCAATTTCCAGGTATTCTTGAAAAAAACCAAAACGACCCTTGAATTTGAATGGTTAATTAATTAAATTAATTGATAAACCTTCCTGAATTGAAAAGAAACCTACTGTACATCCCAAACCCTTTTTCACAAAATATAATTACCCTCCCACTGTTCCAGAGCTTCTAAGCCTCACTCCTGAAACCACTGAAATCCTAATTCAATTCAGTAAACCCAATTATGGCTTTGCAACCCTCTCTGGATGTAAGACCTCTACAAACCCCTCACTTGGATATTGACCACCTTGCATTAGCAGACAGAGACTTCCAAATTAAGGGCACTGCTTCCCCTGCTGGAGTAAAGACAAGCTCTTAAACGAAAATGATGACATTCACCTTTGTGAGCCCAAGTACTTGTTCCCAACAGGACACCCATTCCCAAAAATCATGCACTTCTGCCAAGCTTGCTACATTCCCATCCAAAGAGCCATTGTCACCCCTGACCAGCAGGTTTTGTTCACCATTACAACAGAATCTATAAACCAAATGCTGCAAATCCGATCAAGTCAAAATGAGATCCCACTTTCAATTGAAGGCTTACTTTACCTTTACACCAAGCTAGATATTCCCAAGAAATCTTATATTATTCAAACTTTCATCATTAAAGAGTCTCACACTCCAAAAAATATTCCTCCTTATGCTGCCACTATTTTTTCTGAGACAGGAAGACAATCATATCCATGCTCTCTTGCATTCTAGGATACACTATAGATGAACATGTGGATGAAGTTTTCCTTGCTTTCCTTTCCATCTTTTTCCCAAGCAAGCCTCCTACTATAATGTATAACTATGTTCAGTTCATAGCAGATAGAATGCATGAACAATTCATCGGACTGTCAAGTGAGAGACTTTTCAAGTATTCTTCATTTTTATTTCATATGTTCTTATACTACCTATCAAACAAATTCCCTGTCAACATTCAGTAGTTAGACACTAAAGGCAATCCAAGGTCAGCCATATATTGGACACCATTTATCCAAAAGTACTCCATTGTATTTACTTACAAACACTTCATTGATTCATTTGTTCATCCTGTCATAAACATGCTAACCAGTAGCTATCAGCTGAGGATCAGTCAGGAAATTAAAAGGGTTTTACAGTTGGCAAAGAACAGTAAGGTGGGAGATTGGTATCTATACCAAGACCACACAAATATTAGGATATATGGATGCCAACTAGCTCCTTATAAATTTCCCAAATACCTCCCTACGAGGATATTTGCATTAGAGTATTTTAGATAGATTATAAACTCTAATGAGGTTAGTTTCCTGGTAGCAAGAGGAAGACTCAATTCAAATTGAAAAACCAATTGGGGCCCTATTTGTAAAAATAGGGAAACTGGACCAGAGGCCGATAAGATTCTACAGGAGATGAAATTCAAGAATAGTTTTATGTGGCCCTTTCATACATCAACCTAGGCCAGACATTGAGAGATTTTCCAACTAGTCTAAATGGTTGGAAAACACTTTGATAGACATGGAAAATACTGTAGTTGATGTGGAGAATACATTAATTGATGTAGAAAAGCATATTGAAACTAGTTCCTTTCTATAGGTTCCGAACCTAGGAGGGCAAATGAATATTCCTCATCTTTTATAGACTCCAGCAAATGAAGACAGAAATGCAAAGAGAACCAGGGAAAAAGGTTCTATTTATACCATGGAAACCACAAATGAGCAATTTGAGATTAGTTACAGGAAGAGGCCCAAGCTTAATCCTGTAACTAAACAGGAAGATACCATTGACTCAGTGGAAATGACTGACACTGACAAAATGGTGGAAAGGAGCAAAAGCTTAGCAGCTTGAGGAGAAACACGCCAACCCTCTACCTCAAAAACCCAACTTATTGAGAGACAGCTCAGTGTTGAGGTCTCTTCATTTAATAGGCCTGTGGATAAAGAGAAAGATATTAAGGAGAGGTATAAAAAAATTAAATTGAGAAATGAGACATTGAAGGCTGAGACTTATGCACAATACTTCAAGCAAATACCTGCAAATCAAAACATATTAATGTCAACTTTTGACATTAAAATAGGTAACATGCAGATGACATTCATGCAACCTATAGTCCAGTAGCCAAGATCATCAACTGACTATAGGAAAACATATTTTCAAGTTTTGGAGAGGGATGTTCATCCCATTGACCAAATTGTGTTTCACAAGCAAACAGGTGAGATGATCTATTCCACCATGACAAACAAAGTTATGACTATGCATAAACTTCAAGGTTCATTGGATAATATCACTACGTGGTATAAACTAGAAAAGGCCCCCTGACAGGGCAAGGACAACAGAATCAAGTCACTGGAAGACTTGGTGATGAAACTTGGACATGATCCCAATGATGTCAAAGTTGCCGAGAAGTCGATAAAGAAAAATAATGAGGACATTGTTGCTCTCAAGAAACAACTGAAATTGCCTCATTCAAAGCATCCACAGACAAAAGAGGTCTTAGAAAGCCAAACACATCAGGAGGAAATGATGGACATTGTTCTCCAATTGAATGATCAGTTCAAAGAGATGGAGAAGGAGTTAGACAACTTAATACAGCTGAAACATGCCAACCTTGAGATTGCCAATGCCACTGTCATTCCAACAGTCACTACAATAGTACCATCCACCTTGGTAGCTTCGTTGGCTCCTACAGCTCCACTAGCTACAACACTACCAGCTACCAAAACATCTACATCAACAACAGGTTCGACAACAGCAGCCGCTTAGCCAGGTGATGAGGCAAGCAAATTGGTCAAAGCAATGGAAGATATGTCCATTCAGACCACATAAATAAATAAGCTTAAGGAAAAGATAACAAGTCTATAGAATGATAATAAGCTTACCCATATTATGCACAAGGAAGAAGTTCAGAATTCAACCAGGTTGACTGAAATAATGAAGAGCTTGGAGAAGGAATTGACATTAAAGGAGCCACTTGGCCAAGCCAAAGAACAATTATGGGACAATATCATTGACTTTGTCAATGATATTTGGCCATCCATTCAAGTCATGTTTGAACAAAGTGACTTAGTTAAAGAGGCTACAGAAGCCATTCAGAGAGTTAAGGTTGAACTGGGAGACATGCCAGAAGAAGCCACTAGAATAATCCATTTTCTTAACTCTGAAAATAAATATGAGTTGCAGGAGTTTTACATACTTGACAGGTGAGACACCATATTGGAAGTTAAGAAGGTGCTCACCAAGGGGAATTTGATGATGAACCTTCAAGACAAATTCCAAACCATGCAGCTAGCTATAGACAGATTCATGGTAAAGTTTGATGTTTTGAGGCAAAAAGGTCTGTCAAATCCCTTGGTGATAAATGACAAGTTGATGCCACAGGAAGACTAGAACAAAAGAATCAGAGAGGTGGCAAAGGATTAGGCAAGTAATTCTTCCATGACGGGAATGCCTAATGGAAAGGTTCTACATCAGACACTTGAGAACCTATTTTACCTCTAGCATGAGGTAAAACACCTTTTTGTGAACAACCCCACTTTTGCCAAATACACAAAAGAAGATGAAATTTACATGAAAATGGTAAATATAAAATTCCCAGATGCAGATATTTGGGAGAAGTTAAATGACTTGCTGTAAGAATAAATAGTCAAAATGTAAAAATGCACAGTAGAAGTGAAAACAGCACAATGAAAGGAAAATGACATATCAGCCAGGTGAAAGAGTATCAGGTAAAGTGTATCAGTTGAGAAAGGGAAAATAAAAAGAACAGACAGCGTGAAGACCAACAGCAAGGCATAGAATAAACAACAAAATATAAGAACATAAAGACAACACAACCAAATAAACAAGGACAACATACAGCAATTGAACATCTGCCTTTATCTTCTTGCATGAAGATATTTCTTTCTCCTAGATTAATTCTCAAGACAGTTTGGGATATTTTGTAAATTATTTTTGTATAGATACTTCAGCATCCGAAGTATTGACGTGTGGATTACTAGACATTTCTAGAGTTGTGTTGATCAGAAACCTAAGGGTTATTGTACTAATTTTTCAAGTTAGCAGGTAGGACTGAGTAATAAAAAGATTTCATTATAGGATTCATGTGTTGAGCTATTGCAGTGAAGTATCTTCTTTGTCAAATTTGTTATTTTCTTATGTATTTTACAAACTTACATGTTACCTAAAGTGAATGAATTAACTGGAAATTTATTTCAAAATTTGTTTAAGTACACTCTATCTTGAACAACTAATCATTTCTATGTTTTCTTCTGATATCCGGATTCGAGAATCCTTAATTGCTCTACCATCCTGGTTTACCTCTTTCACTTCCTTCATTATCCATCCTAAGGAACCCTTAATTTCTCCTTGGATCCGATTGAAATCAATTTCACCATCCAGTCTTAAGATCTGAAATTACTCAACGACCTTGCCCTATAGACACTATTTTTAGAACTTAATCCAGTCCTGTTTTCTTAGCATTTGACCCCATAGCCCAATGGTAAAAGACATCCCTCTATCCATCTAAGTTAATCCACCACCAAATCAAATTAAAACCCAAGTGCAATCATAACTAACCTAAAATCAATTAACTAAACAAAGTTAAATCATAAAGAGAGAGCCCTCTATGAGCATTAGGAAGGTTAGATCCTAATCTCCAAAGTAGGTTTGTGGTTACCCCTATCATTTCTTTCCTAACAATTCTAGAGAAATTTTGGAGTGGTAACAACACCAACCAAAAAAAAATGGGAAAACCCACAACGCCATGGCTATCCAAGAAATAGAAAGGCTTAGGAAAAACCATTGCCAATCCAAGCAAACATCCATGTCAGTGATATATCATAACCAAACCACCACATGCATATGCCATGCATGCCAAAGCTAGCAAAGAAATCATACATGAAACTCGGTACCTACAAAGCCAACCAACTATTGTTGTTGATCCCACTATCATCTTACACTTTCCTTATTTTCCTTTGCCTTCTTTCTCCAAATCCAAAGCATGTCGAAATCCTCCAAGAGTTCTCCATGAAACTCTTAGTGTGCAAGAGTATGAGAGAGATAGAAGAGAGCTCCAAGCTAAAACTAACAAAAGGTTGTGAATTGATCCTCATAACGCTTTTTATCATTGAGACCTCTATTTTCTTCATTTTTCCTTAATTTTCCTTCAATTTTCCTCACATGCAATTTGTGGCCTTTAACCTTGATTTTCTCCTATTTTCCATTATTTTCAAAAATAAAATGCCAATTAATGCCTCTTTTCCTTTTCTAATGCCTTTGTCAATTTCCAAAGCCATTTATTAATCATAAGTGATCCCCATCACTATGTTTTTTCCCAACATTCATCTTGGAATATATGTCCCATGACCTTGGTATTATTTTTCCTTTATTAACTTTATTACATCATTTTTAACCAGGTTTATTACAGGAAGTGTGACTAAACCCAAGCATACCTTATTCTTCTTGATTCTCAGGGGAAAAAATTATGCCCCCACCCCCTCGCCACCCCTATGTTTCCATTTGCTTCTTTATTGAAGCTTAAGAATAAATGTTTCCACACCAAGAGTCACTGATCAAATTACTTCTTGCATAATATTACTTTCCAGCTCTTGATGAGATGTATTTTCTCCTGACAACCCACTTTGGATAATAAACTTTAATCCATTAGGATTCCACCCCATCCAACTTTTGATCTTCTTCATTATTTTTCTTAGCCCTGAAAGATTCTCCAAGAAGCCCTATTGTTGATCCCATCATCCTAATGAAATCCACCCTTTCATCTTGAAAAACAACTTGATTTCTAGCTAGCCAAATTTTCCAACATACATATTTATGCAGTACTTCACATATTCTTTTCATTAATTTTTTTCCCTATAAAAGAGTCATTATAATATTTTCCCCATTTTCCTAGAAAGTATTACATTAAAGAAGGCCACATTACCTTTTATTTTAATTGAGATAAAATTACTCCCCATGCTTCAAGTGAGAAAGGGCATTCCATGAAGAGATGATCTATATTTTCAATAATGTTCTTGCACAAGGTGCACTAGGAAGGTCCAATAATTCCCATTTTCAATCAATTTTCAGCCGTTAAGATCTTTCTATGAGATAATGCTTGACACAAAATTTTAATCCTTAGGAGGCAGTGCAAGCTCCAAATAAAGGCCCAAAGCTAAGAAGAGTGAGGTCTAATATCAGGGAAGAGAAAAGATTGACAACCCATTTTAACAAAATATAAATCACCTTCCATCCCAGAGAGTCCTTATCTAACAAGGAGGGAGGAGCACACCCAGCAAGATCAGATTTGAGAGTTTTGCAAATACAGTGTTTTCCATCTTTTTCTATTTTCATTGTTAGATGTACATGAAGGAGTCTCCTAGAAGGTAAATTTCCAAGCATTTTATCTAATGTATGACATCAAACTTCTTGTTGGTTTTCCTAAATATTTGGGTAGATCTGAAATTTTTGAAATAAAATATTTGATTAAAATACCAATTCATGACAATAGAAATCAATAAATAAAGTCACACATTATCTCTTTCCTCATATTATCCTCACCATGTGAAATTTCCAATGAATACACTGGCCTTTTTATAAGTCAATAGACTATCAAAAAAAGAAGATGCCCCCTTCAGGAATTACTCCAATACTTTCATAGTTTCATCCTTGGAAGCCTCATTGCCAGCCTAGTGTTCCATATTTTGGAGAAAAATCTACTACCTCTGTACAACCACATGCATATTTTTATAAAGAAAGTTGTTTCACTCATCTTTCCTTTGGTATAGTGCTCTGATGTTATTGTTCCTTTATTTCAAATTCCTCTTGATGTTAGAAATACTTATTTAGTTTTTGACTAGTTGTTGCTCCAAGTGAGAAAATACTTATGAAATTTGGATATTCTTCTCCCATCTTCGAAACAATATTTTATTTGTGGTAGATCCCCCTGGCTTTATACCTTCAATAAATTGCAACTAGATCCCTTGCTCGCTATACCATGTTGTATTATTGAATTCAAATTCTACTACAACATACCACTAGCTCAAGTATATACAACATCTACTAAAGTTGCGTCCATGAAATTCATCCAAAGCTCCTATTTTTGCTTCTTATGATCTTTCATAATCTCCAGACTTCAATTGTGTATAATATTCAGTGCTGACATTATACCTATCTCAATAAAATTATGTTATACCTCTCTCAACAAAATGATCTTATTGTGTGCTAAAGTTTGCTACAGGACTGCAACAACATGTTTTAGAAGTTGTAATTAGAGAATTTGTACATAAAGATTCATGCCTTTATCATTTCTTCCTACCAAAACACATCTGACAAGACTAGCATGTATGATTTATTTGGAAAAAAACTTTCATGTATCTTCCTTAAGTTCATTTCATCCTTTTACACCTCACTCGAATGATGAAAAAGTTGATCAACAAGACTGAAATAGACCTTCAGGAGTCACTTTTTTTATGCAATATTGCTACAACATTTTGGGTGAATTTTCTATTAAATAATCAACTATAATTATCCTAATATATATATCCCTTTTTGGTTGAGTACTCATCTTCATTCATAAGGTAAATGCATCACTCCACAAACACAAGGTTCAATTTCAATACTTTTATCTTGTTGTAGATCATGTACAAAGGTGACATGTCCACTCAAATTGTGTGTTCTACCTATTATTAATTGATTTACTCTTCTATGTTATTTCTAAAGTGCTTGTAGTTTATTTGCAACTCTTAAGATCAAAATAATTGGAAGTGTTCCACGTTGTGCTTCTGTAGGTACTTGCAATGTATAGCAGTGTCCTTGAGGTTGTAATTTAATAACAAATTGCACTTCATCATAATGGGAGCATTCAAACTTTTGACATCAAAAAACTTTTGACAGCAATGGAAACATCACCAACATTGAAGAAACCTACTCCACTAACAGTTGCATGTGTTGAAACTCTAATTTTATTTATATGAGTGTGTACATAAAGAGGAGTACCACCTCTCAAAAGGAATAGAGGGACCTACATTTAGGTCGTAGGAAGTTCACTATATGTCTTAACTAGAAAAAATATCAATAGTGTAGAGCAATGAAAGCAACCCTTTTACCAAGTTTTCACGTGCTTTGCATATCCATCTACTTCTACACAAACTTTAGCTCTACGCATGCCTTTCCTCCACATGTAGTGTACTTTTGGAGATTCCTTTCCTCCACACATGATGTACTTTTGCACATGCCTTTCCTCCACACATGGAGTACTTCTACGCATGCCTTACTTCCACCACTTCTAAAGTTGGTAATATTTTTCCAAGCATGAGACTTATCACACATGCCTATAAATGTTAATTATGTCGTAAAGCATTTCCCTATGGGAAGAACTTCCCTCCATTTCCACTCTGTACGTTCCTACTCCATTGATTTTTTTGTTAGATGATGGAATTAATATTCACCATTTGATCGTAGTTACAGGTGCTAAGTGGAGATGAGTTGAGTGATTTCTTAAACGGTTTGACAATTTCTTAACAGTGGGATGCCCTCTTCTCTAAGTCGTTGCACTAGCGCTTAACAATTTATTAACGGTGGGATACCCTCTTCTCTAAGTCATGGCACCAGCTCTTAATAGTATATTAATGGTGGGACGCCCTCTTCTATGAGTCACATCACCAATGCTAAACAATTTATTAACGGTGGGACACCCTCTTCTCTAAGTTGCAGCACTAGCGTGACACAATTGCCATGGATCTTCACTGATAAAACACCAGCCAAAGCATGTAAGATATGAAGACCACATTGTTTCAAACATTTTTTCAATGGTCGTATATTCCCCTGTTTCCATTGCTTTGGGACAGAAGGTCTGTTATAATAATCTGCGTAGTTTTCTGGAATATACCACGGTTCCTCTTCAGTATCTGCCAAAGGTACTTGATGTCATTACCTCAACCAATGTTTTACTATTATGAGAAGATTTTTAGCAGAATAATACTCGATATTCTAATGCCATTACTTTCATAGAATATTAGTAAACATCATTAAGGAGTCTCTTGGTGAATAAAAATTTAGACATTTTAAAGATTTTAGCTAGTAATACCATTGTTGACACTTTGTAAATTTATGAACCTTATGAACCAAGTGATTCAGGTCAAGGATTGATTCTTAAAGCCTTTTACAAACTTGGTCAGTAAACCATGGTACGGAAAAGTTAGATTAAAAATTGTACCTACCACGGGATTATTGTTCACCACAGGATTATTGCTTCATGTTTCTCTCTACCTTCATCTAATTTATCGCATCACACTACATACACGCAAATGTAGACCATAGTAGATATAAAGTAAATTGCCTTAAAAAATGAGCCTCTGGACTCTCCAACATTTGCCACAAAGAATGAAAGAAAAAAACCCGAGCATGCTCTTATCTCCGAATGTTTCGAGCTATATGTTAATGATTAAAAACGTACAGTTGTGCTGAGTAATGTTCTTGAGTGCATAATCTGGTTACTCTTCCATCTACAAGAAATCATCATTTAGCTTCGAAGAAATAATCGTAGTGATTGCAATTGCAATATAACAACATTAGTGTTCTTATCTTGGAAGTCTGGGATTTTTCAAAAAGTTAGCTTGGAAGTTTGGATTCTTAGAAAGTGATTGTTAGTACTAGTATTTTCCTCAATTTTTCCTATACATACCAGCATTGTTACCTGCGTAGATATAATAACTATCTTGGTATTTTCTAAATTTTTCCAAAACACAAAAGCATTGTTATCTGAGTAGCTGTAATAATTATCCTTTGAATAGAGTTGGACCTTTTTTATGTTATCTTGTAGCTGCAATAACTATCTTTTGAATAGAGTTGGATCTCTTCCATTTAAGAGATATCTTCTCACATTAAATAAGAAAATCTTGTTTGTTTAAAAAAATCTCATCTCATTAACTATGTAGGTTAAATCTAAATGTAGTTATGATTTTTAATGTGATTTTTATTATTTTTGCATAATTAGATATTTCTACCATCTAACTATACTAATTTATTGAGTTAATAGAATATTTAAAATTAATCTCAATCTTCATTAATTTCTATATTTTTTATTTCTTTAAATGCTTATTAGATCTGATTTTCTGTATGGAACTTGTAGCTGCCTCGTGCGGTGCATTATAATAAAGGATTTGCTCTGTTCTCTATAACAACATTTTAGGTTAATATATTAACTTAAATTCTTCTTAATCTCATTACTTTAAGATCTTTCCTAGTCTCCAATATCATTTCTTAATTACCAGAAAGAGATATTGATTTCAATGGTTTGTGGAAGGAAGATCTTTTCGCTAGCACAAGTCAAATGGTAAATGGCTACTTATGCAGATCAAATATGGAGGAAATAGTCTCTTTCTACTCCATTCGCGCCATATACCTAGAATTGTTTGAAGAATCAAGCTTCGTGTTTTTTAGGAGACTAGAAATGTGGATATTTTCGCCTCATAAATTCACCAAATGTCAAACTTCAAAATTGAAGTTAAACCATGATACAAATTATATATGTTAACATTATTTGACATTAAATGTTGTATTTATTTTTACTCAATCTCTTTGGTGCAACTAGCCTATTACATAAAAATGATGTATGTTCATAAACATATATTTGTTCATGCGAAAATGTTGAAACTACGTTGCAAAGCATATAGTTTAGTTACATAAGCATAAAACTTACATATAACTGTCCACACAATGATAGTGTAAATAGTAATACACAACACAGGTTGAAAGGGAAAGTTGAAATTGTTTTAAGAGATATACAAAAACCAGCCTTAGGCAGTCTAAACTAACAAGCAAGTGACCCAAAACAAATTATAGTTAAAATTGTAGACCACTGAGTGTCCTCCAAGAACATGACTTAGGATTTCCTATGTCCTTCAACACATTTGAAAAGACAAAATAAGACACCAAATACTATGTTCTTGTCATAAGTGTGAATTACAACACTGAAAAATTGAAGAATATGACTTAAAAACGAGTAATTATGATTGCATTTTGAAAAAGATGGCCATAAATTCTTCATTAAGTGTGAATTACAACACTGCAAAATTGAAGAAGACGACTTAAAAAAGAGTAATTATGCTTGCATTTTGAAAAACATTGCCATAAAATTCTTAATTAAATAAATATTATTTAAGTATGGTGTTTTCTTAGATAAAAGAGTCTGTTGTGAATATTTCCATACAATTCTTCATAAATTAGATAACTTAGGTTCATGTATAGTGCTCATTTAGATAAAGAGTCTACTATTGTATAGTGCAAAGTCCATAAACAACATTAGTGCTATTTTAGATAAAGAGCCTAATATTGTATAGTGCAAGGTCCATAAAATAGTTCTCTTTTAGATAAATATTCTAAAATTGTATAGTGAAAAGTCCAAAAACAAATTTTTTTTATTTCTTTAAATGCTTATTAGATCTGATTTTCTTTATGGAATCTGTACCTGCCTCCCGTGGTGCATTATAAGAAAGGAGTTGCTCTCTTCTCTATAACAATATTTAGGTTAATAGATTAACTTAAATCTTCTTAATCTCATTACATTAAGATCTTTCCTAGTCTCCAATATCATTTCTTAATTACCAAAAAGAGATATTGATTTCAATGGTTGTGGAAGGAATATCTTTTCGCTAGCACAAGTAAAATGGTAAATGGCTACTTATGCAGAAGAAATATGGAGGTAATATTCTCTTTCTACTCCATTCTCGCCAAATGCCTAGAATTATTTGAAGAATCAAGCTTCGTGTTTTTGGGAAGACTCGAAATGTGGATATTTTCATCCCATAAATTCACCAAATGTCAAACTTAAAAATTGAAGTTAAACCATGATACAAATTATATATGTTAATGCTACTAACATTAAATGTTGTATTGATTTTTGTAGCATCTCTTTCATGCAACTAGCATATTACATAAAAATGATATATGCTCATAAACATATATTTGTTCATGCGAAAATGTTGAAACTACATTGCAAAGCATATAGTTTAGTTACATAAGCATAAAACTTACATATAATTGTCCATACAATGATAGTGTAAATAGTAATACACAACACGGGTTCAAAATAAAAGTTTAAATTGTTCTAAGAGATATACAAAAACCAGCCTTAGGTAGTCTAAACTAACAAACAAGTGACCCAAAAAGAATTATAGTTAAAATTGTAGACCACTTAGTGTCCTCCAATAACACGACCTAGAATTTCCTATGTCCTTCAACACATTTGAAAAGACAAAAGAAGACAATAAATATTATGTTCTTATCATAAGTGTGAATTACAACACTGAAACATTGAAGAATATGACTTAAAAAGGAGTAATTATGATTGCATTTCGAAAAATATTTCCATGAAATTATTCATTATGTGTGAATTACAACACCGAAAAATTGAAGAATACGACTTAAAAAAGAGTAATTATGATTTCATTTTGAAAAATATTGCCATAAAATTCTTCATTAAATAAGTATTATTTAAATATATTGATTTTTTAGATAAAAGAGTCGGTTGTGAATATTTCCTACAATTCTTCATAAAATAGATACCTTAGGCTCATGTATAGTGCTCTTATAGATAAAGAGTCTATTATTGTATAGTGCAAAGTCCTTAAAATAGTGCTCTTTTAGATGAAGAGTCTACTATTGTATAGTGCAAAGCCCATAAACAACATTAGTGCTCTTTTAGATAAAGATTCTACTATTGTATAGTTCAAAGTCCATAAAATAGTGCTCTTTTAGATAAAGAGTCTACTATTGTATAGTGCAAAGTCCATAAACAACAGTTCTGATGAGTTGAAAGTAGCATATTGAGAGACTATATTTTTCCATAACATATTGAGAGACTATATTTTTCCATAACAGACTCTCTTTAATTTTTATTTTGCATACCTTCAAAAGGGACCAATTTAGAAATAGGAGCACATGGAATTCTTTCAAAGATGATATTTTCCTATTTTAATTTGATTTTACAAGGGGATAATTTATAAAGGTTATGCTCATTCTTCATCTAAGATTTTGGAGGGATGTGGGAGAAATCCCTTAGCAAGGATTATCATCCTCCCTTAATTTAAAACTTTGATTTTTCCTGGTTCAAAATCACTTGGTGTACCTACTTGGCTATATTTAAGTAAATCAATGTTTGTAATACAGATTTTATCGCTGTTATAATTGAGATAATTTGAACGTAGATTAAAGCTCATTATGAGTTTTGATTTCAATATTACACTCAATCACAACATTATTCAATCATTTAAGGAATGAGAAAGAAGTTGCCACAAAATGTATATTGAGATTAACCATTCAGATTTAAAATAGATCATGTATTTTGAAATGATGAAACATACACTAAAATATACTATCTTAATTTTAGACAATAATTTTAGCAATGAACCTATCTTGCAATTATAATACATGATATAACTCAGTTTTGCAAAGTTTAAATTTCAAATTTTTTTTCATAGAAATGTCGGTAAATAAATAAAATAAAATTACATAATTTTATTTTGCCTTACGATGTTTCCTTTGCAACACATGGTGCAATTGCTAGTATATGCACATTCATTTTCCATAAATGCATCAAACTACCTTTGTTTCTCTTCATGTAACCAAAATGAACTCTACGACTAGAGAAATGCTATAACCATGATATTTTTTAATTCCTTAACATATCCATAATATTGCTTAATTTATTCCAATATATTAGATTTCAAACCAAATGAAGTAAAATACAAAATAAAATATTCTGATTTTTTCATGCTTTTGGAATATTATGGAATGAGTCAAATGATACTTAGTCTTTTACCTCCGCACATGTTTTACCTCTAAACATACTTTACATCCACACATACATTAGCTCCACACAGGCCTTGTTTCCACACATCCCTTACTTCACTAGTTTTAGACTAAGATTTTTCAAGCAGGAAAACTTATCACACATGTCTATAGACATTAATATATGTATATACATATTTTCATTAATGGAAATAATATTTTTTTATAAATTAAAAGTTTATTTTGTAAGAATAAACTTCTCTCTATTCCTTACCAAGTAAAAAAATGAAATTATATTTAGACATATTATCTTCTTTTACACATGAATAATTATGTATAGACTTTAGCTCTGGAGATGTGTTGTTTCTGAACGTCTTTAAATTTTCACATGCCTTACTTCCATCAGTTTTATACTTAATAATATTGTTCAAGTGAGGGACTTATCGCAAAGGCCTATAAACATATTTCCATTAATGGAATTAATAAATCTTGTTTCTAGACATTTAAGTTTATCTCATAAGTATAAATTTCTCTCCAATCCTTGCCATGTAAAAAAACAAAATTTACATTTATGTTTAATAATCCATGCTTTTCATCCATATGCTATGTTTATTTTTCCATGTTTATACCTTCTTTTAGAGACAGAAGAACTCTAGCCCATCAAATATATAAGGGAAAAGGAAAGATTTCCACTAAATGAGGGAGAGTGTCATTACTCACTTTGCGACTAATTTTGATATAAATACCATTGGAAACCTTTGTGCGTGGACTATATCAAATCTAATAAATTCTTCCAATCAAATAATTAATATGAATTTAAACCTAATTTACTATTTTAGACTTTATATTTTTCTTTCATGCGTCAAAGTAGCTTAATTTGTCTCCACATAACCCAAAATGAATTCTATGGCTAGAGAAATCATATAACCATGATATTTATTAATTCCTTAACATATCCATAATATGCATTAATTTCTCCCAATACATTAGGTGTGAGACCAGATCAAGTAAAATAAAACAAATATTTAGACTTTTTCATGTTTCTATATTATTATGGGTGTCAAATGATACTTTCTTTTTTACCTCCACACATACCTTACTTCCTCACATAATTTACTTGCACATATGATTTTCTTCTACACAATATTTAACTTTGAACATGACTTCCCTCCACGTGTATTTATCCTACACAACACCTCCCCTTCCGCATGTTCCTCCTTCTGTACACATCCCCACTTCCACACCTATATACACATTCCCGCCTCTGTACACTTCTTCCGTACACATCCATATTGCATAATAATTCTTCTACACATGCACTACTTTGCACAATTTATTTTTTTCACTTTTCCTTTCTCACATGCTTTCCCATGCAATGTTACTAACTACTTGTATGCCACTTGTTATTATTACAAATATTTCATGGTATAATATTTATATTACTTCATTTAATTTCCTTGTCTTATGGTGCCGATATCGCATCTATTAAAGGAGAAGCAAAAAAAGAAATATACATGATTTTAATTTTTAATTTTTCCCTCTGGACATGTTCCTTCTAATTAGTAATAATTCTTTCCTCTCCTTATGCAGGTTTTCTGTTTCATTTGACCATGAACTGGCACTATGAAATTATAGTTTCATGAAGTAAGGGGAAAAATAAAAGCTTTACTAGCATGTGTATCTTTGTAATCTACTATCGTTAACAATTATGTATAACTATTAAACATAATTACTACACTTGTATAGTGTTCTCTTTTGAAATCATGACATTCCAAAAACTAGAAATAAAAGTTTTCTGAAGCATAGTTTCTTACATTCCATATATTTTGTACATTGAAAGTTCATTTGATACACTTTCGTTAAATGGCTTTCATATGTAGGAAATGTATATATATTCAATACAATGAATCATTGGTAATAAATGTAGGAGGGATTAGGGAAATATAGTGGAAGAAAAAGAAACATAATTGAGTGAGGTAATATGTATGTAGTATTGAACCCTTTGTTTCATATTAAAGTTGGTTATGCAATTTTTTGTGATCACCAGGTTCATTATGGCTATATGGTGTGGCTCAGATTCTTGGTGAGAATTGTGTATTCCATATTACATAACGATAAAGATATTTACCTATCATTTTTTAATGGTTTTTTTACACCTTATAAATTATGCTTATTACTCCATGATTTTCATCCATATGCTATGTTTATTTTTCCATTTTTTTAGGTGCATGAACTCTATAAAACAATTCTAGCTAGCTCTCTGTATTATGTTGTCTCTTCTTGTGCAATGTAATTTTTTTCATTGTCTTAATCTGCTACCAAATTTTAAAATCCTATAATTGGTTGAACAAATTGTGGCATAGTTATTTTTTCTCTTATCAAATGTCAAAACAAAATTACAAATCATGGTATAAACGTAGGGACTAGTTTCTTTGCAACTATTACCCTCATTTAATGATGGCATCTCTCTATATATATGTGTGTGTGTGTTTGTGTGTATGTGGGTCTATATATGTACACACACACACACACACACACATTAATGTACATATTTTCTATATTTTGAATTTATTTGACTAGTTATATTAAATTGGTGTATGAGATCTCCTTTTCTGTAAGAGTTTATTTGTCTATAAATATCAAATTTTTGCATAATACCCCTTTGTTTATGATATTTTATTTGTCTATAGACATCAAATTAGTGTATGAGACCCACTTGTTTGTTCTACAAAGGATTTGAATTCTAAATTCTATGATGGTGTACATACTCTATCCCTTTGGATTTGGACGAGACCCCCTTGTTTGTGAGACAAGGGATTTGGCTACTAAAGTCTATGAACGTGTATGTACTATACCTTTTTGGATTTGGATTTAAACATATGATCTCTTTCGAAAAAATTATATAATTTTAACTATTAAACCTACTCAAATTATACACCAGTGCTTGATTATTTTATTATAAATAATACCTTTCAATGACAATCAATTTGAAAATCCTACATTATGCAAATTCCATGCAACTTTCATACCTTGTCAAAATACTAGCATACATAACAGCACGTGAAACATATGTTGTACAAACACAAGGAATTATTAAATGACTAAAACATATAAATGAAAAAATAATAATTATTAAAATGAGAATAAATCTTAATTCATTGTTATCGTGAGATGCCATGCTCTTTGGAGCCCTCCTAAATAAAATACCTCTTAAGGATTGAGTGGCATGTTTATGGATACACTATTTCCTAAATACATCAACATTAGTTTTATGTGCCCAAGTGTTTCATCTTTCTCTTTCCTTAACATTTTAGTGTTTTTTTTTTTTAAATCATCTACTCGAAGTTCAGGCTATGGATAGTTTGATACTGAGTGCAAAAATGATTTTTTTATTAATGGGATGTTATGATGATTGTGTAAGACTAAGTACAATACCCCTTGATATATTATATTTCCCCTACAAGTGGTTCCCACCCTCAATCCATCCCCATGTTATCGAGATTGTGCAATACTTGGTAGAATACCACTTGAGATATTATATTCCCCCTACAAGTGGCACCCACCCCTCATTCCCTCACCATAATATTTGAACCTCACACACAAACCAACATATCTACACCTCATGGAAAAGCTCTACAAAACCCTAGTTGGTTTATCTACAAACCCTAATTATTGTAGAGGATTTTCCCTTTCCATCTGCTCTTCCTATGGCTAATGGAAGTGGAGGGAGCAATAATCCCTCCTACAACATGATTGTGTTTGAAGGAAAAATACTAGAAAAAATGGTGCCTTCCATTCCCTATTCTTTAGGTTGAAACTAGCAAAATGAGCATTAGTTAGCTAACCATGTTGGGAAATGGATACCAAGAAGTTTATTTCCCAAAGAAACTATAGACCCCAAATTTGAGGTTTGATCAATGGAGAGTACATACAGTATATGCAGGGTCATACACATATAGGATGCCTAAAAAATATTTATCACATTGGGTTTAAACAAATGGAAACCTAAGGGCCATATCAAGCTCTAATTGGGAGCCAACAACTTTTTTATTATTTCCTTCATCAATTTAAGATTAGAACCAGGTGTTTGAGAATGGGATATACTTTTCTAATTCATGTGAGCTCTCTCTTCAATTTTGAATTGATCACTTCATACCTAACAAGGAGGATTTCATGGTATCCCCTATATGGATCCAGGTGTACTCACTATTGGGGGAGTTTTGGGATGAGGAGGCCCTAGCTGGAATATGAAATTCCCTTAAGATTTTTGTTAAAATATATGAAGTGACTAAGAAAGCAATGTATATATCCTATGCCCACATATGTGTGTACATGAAAAAAATTTACCCTCTCCTAGAATCAATAGATATCTATTACAAGGATGAACTATGGAACACATGTTTAATTATAAACATATTCCTTTCTAATTCTAGAGGTGTCATGAATACGGTCACTTATATTGTAATTACCTACTGATAACCTTAAATTAAATCCCCGAATCATCATGGACTCAAAATAATGATGGATTTACTATGCTTGAGAGTAACTATCACAACCCTAATCTCCCCACCCCCTTCATGAAGAAACTCTCTGGAGAAGAAAGGAGTGGAAAGGAATAGATGATAGTTGCTTGCTTCATCGGATTCATTGGAAATCAATTCTACTAAGTAACCACCTAACATTGAGATCAAAGACCCAATGGGTCCCCCCTCTTACTTAAATTTTTCCCTATCCTCTTTTGTAATCCTGACACCCCTACTTGTAACCCCTTTGTCCTCCATCATGTATCCCCCTGACTCCTCAATCCAATTGCCTTTTCCCCCATTTTTCTCCACAACATTCCCAAGGGAGCTAAATCTCTCTCTGATCAAGCCAAGGATATGGATTTGGATGCACTCAATTTTTGGAAATTTTGAAGGCATGAAAAGGTAAAGATCCTTTCACCCTCCGAGAGCATCAAGTCTGCTTATTAGGTCAATTTAATTTTAAGTATAAACATGTCTCATATAGATTGAACTTAGGTATTGGAAGCATTGAAACTTTTGGGGTCCAAATGTATTCATTAAAATATACAAAAGAGTTTTCATAGGGAGGAGAAGAAACAAAGTCAAAAGAGTAATTTGCAATTCTCGGATGAATTGAGAGACATATTGGTTAATTCAAGATGAGTTAGGGTTATCACGGAAACATTCCATTGATCCAATAAGTCTCAACCATTAAAATAGTTTCATGAAATATGAGGGGCCTTAGCAGCAAAGGAAAGCAAGCCTCCTGAGATATAAATGGTTTTAGGAGAGATCATCTATAATGAAAATCCATTAAACAAAAATATTAAGTGAGGCTTTATCTAGAATAACTAGTAACTGGAGGCAAAAATGTCAAGTAGTAGAAATAGATGTCCAAGGGTACTTTGGGGGGCTAGCCATAATTTAATATGATCAAGATATTCGAGTCACCAACATGTATGTCACATCTCACATTTTGATCATATAGTTCCATATAGTCGGTTTTGGAGAATGTTATCATCTCTTCAAGGTTTATGGTCATAATATTTGAAATGATAGACCATTGTTCCTCAAATATATTGTCTAGACCAATAAATTAATATCTCCCTCTCCAAGGATTATTAAGGAGATTTAAATATTATCAAGTCACTTACTAAGAATAAGGGTAGAATCTGGAGGCTAGAGGCATACATAGTATTGTTTTAGGAAGTAATCAACTCATCTTACCTCATTAGGCTAGAAACAAATAATGGAAATAATACTTGGAAAAACCAACAACGAGGTCAACAGCAGGTTGCATAAAATTTAGATCGATTTGTAATTTATGACAATATCATGAGATAGCATGTGTTCATTAAGGCCTCTATCTCCCTAGCCATGGGTTACATCATTGGACCATATGCTTTAATATTAATTTAAAAATCCACCCTCGAAATAATCCATTTAGGTTTGAGAAATTTTGTCTTCATTATCCCAATTTCAACCAAATATCCAGTAGTGGTGAGAGGAACTATGGAAAATAGATGGATCGACAATGTTTTCTGTATATAAAAACCTTAAACACTTAAAGTCGAAACTAAAAAGTTGTAACAAGGGGTAGTTCAACAACATACTAGAGGAAAAAATAAATTGGAACATAAAATGGTGGAGATCCAACAAGAAACTATCTTATATGTAAGACATAAAATCCTAATTAAGGTTGAGGAAGAAACTTTCTAGGAATTGGAGGAACAAAGAAAGCAGGAATAAATTTTGTGGAAACAAAAGTCTCACATCTAGTGGCTCAAGGAGGAGGATAAAGACATGAATTTATTCCATAAGTCAACACTACAACATAGGCACCGTAATAGGACCTATTTGTTGAAAGGTTTCAAAGGAAGTCAATTAGAAACCCATTAATAGATTTCTCGAGAACTAGTTTAGATTTTCAAGAATATCCTTTCTAAGCCTATACTAGATAGAGAAATGGAAATCCAACAAATAACTTGTTATATTCCAAAAATCATCACAACTGAATAGAATAAATCACCACTCTTGTTGGATAATTATATGATATGATGTTTGGAGAGCATTGTAGGAATCTAGATAGTGTAGGTCTATACTCTGAGCTTTGGATGCCACTTTCATAATATTGGTGCCCAAGAAAGAAAAGGTGGATGATCCCAATAGTTACAACCTAATTTCACTTTGTAACTTCATTTACAAAGTTGTCACAAACATAATAGAAAATATACTCTAGTTATTCCTCTCTAATATCATCTCTCCAAAACAGACAAGTTTTTTAGAAGGGAGACAAATTATGGATGGTATCATGGTAACTCATGAAGCTATCCATTCTTTTAAAATAAAAAAGAAACCCATAATTATGATCAAACTAGACCTATCAAAATCCCATGATAAACTAAGTCAGGAGTTTTTATGTGGTGTCTCGGCGGCCTTTAGTTTTGCAGGTGATTGGATTGCATGGATTTATAATCTTATATATTCTTCCTCCTTCATGATCCTAGTTAATGGTTCTCCATCCCCTCCTTTCCAGTCCTCTCGATTGATTACACAAGGAGATCTTATATCTCCATTTCTCTTTATTTTAGTAGTGGAGGATTGGGTCTATCCTTCAAAGAGAAAACAACTAAGTAAAGGATACAAGGTATTATGTTATATGGGGAGGATTTACCTCTCACACACAAGTAGATTATTGATGATACCATGGGACTTGTTACCCCAATGGTGCAAGACATAAAAAAATTTAGGGACTTATATTCGCAGGTGGGCTAATTTTCCATGGGTTTTCCAAAAAACAATTCGTCAATTTCCCTTTTTTTCTGAAAATGATTCGCCCAATTTTTAGAATATAAAATTATTTTATCTTAAAAATTGCCAAGATTATATAGAGATTATAGATAATATCATTAGATATTTGAATGTTTTTATAAACATATCATCAAAATTTTTGGAGTTTTCATATTATAGACTAGTGAAATTCGCCAAGGTTCCTAAACTTTAAGATAAATTTCTATCCTTAAACTTTTTCATGGTGCAAGAAGCCCATGTCATCAATTATAAATTAGATAAGTTCTTTGTAGCATCGGGTATGGATATCATTAGATGTAAATCTCAGGTTTTTTTTCTTTAACACCCTTATGATTATGCAGAGGCATGTGTCTTGTATTATGGGGATCCAAATCAGAAAGCTTCTATCAAAGTACTTAGGTGTGACTATGGTGGAAATCTTACTCAAATGGAGTATTTGGGAGGAAATTCTCACTAAATTTCACAATAAATTGATGAGATGTACATTTGAATATTTTAATATTTTAGGTTGATTAGTACTCAAAGTTGTCCTTCAATCCCTACATGTATATCTTTGTTCAATGACCATCCATTCCTCAGGAATTTTATAGAATTTAGATATCTTTTGTCTGGGGAGGCTCATGGCTAGAAACGAATTGGCCTTTAGTGGCATGGAACAAGAACTATCAACCAAAACTCAAGGGAGGACTAGGTTTACATGATCCATCCATCATGCTAATGGTACTGGTTATAAAGATATGATGGAGGTGGCTCCGCGGAGGAATAGACCTTTGGAAAAGAATATAGAAATGTGAATATGCACCTCAAGCATCTAAACAAAAATTGATTAGACCAAATACATCGACTGATAGATCTTTGATATAGACCATGACCAAGAAAGGGATTGGTTTGATTCAAAAACATTGTTTTGGGAAAATTTAAAATGGATGAACGAATTTTTTCTTAGATGATTCCTGGAAACACCTACCCAAGCTGGAAGACCAAATTAAGCTAGAATATTTAAGGCAACAAATGATAGCCAAAGGAAAAATAAAAATTACAACTACTTAATAGAGGAGGTAGCATAGCAACGATGATGTCGATGGATCCCCCCAAAGAATTAGAATCCTAAACCAAACGCTGAGGTTTGGAGGAATTTATGAGGAAATTTGAAGGATTGAAAAATCCCATTATCCAATCATGAGGATAAATTAAGATGGGGTTATAGATCTAAGGGGAATTTATCTTTAAGTGAATCCTACACATTAGAATTAGGATATCAATATTTTTCATTAAAAGAGGTTTGGTATAAACTATGGAAGCAACTATTTTGGTCAAAAATATCTATTTTCCTTTGGTTTTTTATGCAAAATAAGCCATTAACATGGGAGAATATTCAAAATTGAAAATACTAGGGTACCTATCCATTCCCTCTATGTATGCTACACTCTAATAATGTGGAGCACCTTTTCAATGATTGTAACTTTTCAAGGGGTCTACGGAATAGACTATACGATTGTTTCTCGAGATGAGATAAATATCCCATTGGTATTTCAAATAATCTTGTCAAGTAGTAGTCTCAAGCCTTCCTCAATTCACTTCTCATTTGAATTTGGATCATTTCCCCTATATTCCTTCTCTAGGAGATCTGAAAAGAAAGAAATTAAAAAAAAAAAATTAAAGGTCGGCCAATCCCTCTTAACTCCATTTGGAACTCTTTTGTAAGCCAAATTAAGGAATCAATCATTGCAATAACATGGTCTCCCCAGGATTGGAAAGTTTCAGGAACATAAGCAAGAAATTTTCATGGGTGGTTCCCCTCTCCCCAGGTCAATCCCCTCCTCCCCTATCCCAACCCCTAAATCAAGTCATCTAAAGCAGATCTCTCCCCTGCCCTCTTTCCTAAAACTAAAATTTTATGGAGCTTCCAAACATAACCCATGCCTGACGGGGTATGGGGGAATAATAAGAGTTCAATTAGGCCTTCCAGTATTCATTTACTCAGGAATGATTGGTATCAATAGTAATAATGGAACATAGCTTATGGGTCTACATATGGGACTAGGGTTTGCTCATGCTCATGGTTTCACTAAGCTCTTGGTGGAAGGAGATTCACAAATCATCATAAACATGCTTCGAAAGATTCATGCTGGTAATTATATCCATAAGGTATTATCAATCTGGAGACTAGAATCTCTTTTAGAACAGGTATCCATCCTTATATATTGCATTCCAATTCTTATTTTGTTGCATGTTCACTAAATATATAACAAAATAGTTATTTTCCTTGCAAACTATTGGTTCCTTGACTCTTCTCCACCATTTGCGTCAACTTGGAACCTCCTACTAGACTCTCCTCTAAAGGCTACATGCTAGTAGTCGACTCAAAAAAAATGCCCAACACCAAATGGGGCGATGATCAAGAATGAGTGGAGGGTGGCAAGTTGCCACCGCCCCACCTGTCTAATCAGTCGAGGGACATGGAAATACACCCCCAAAGAGGTTTAAGTGAAGGTCTTTGTGACCATTATGAAACATTCCTCTTATCAGATGAAGAGATGGAAAAAGGAATTAACTGGTCTGTTTGAGGGGTTTACTCATCATTAGGGGAATTTTGAGGTCTAAAATGGGCCTCCTAAGGAAATTATAAAATAATAGTGAAAATAATAGAATAAGATTACATTACATCATCAACTTTTAGAGGGAAAAAGGAAAAACCTATTTTTTCAACTCGTATTTTCAACTTATCTCCCTATGGGTTTACTCAAATTTTAAGCAACAACATTCGTTGCATGCAAAATTTAATTCCACGTCCAAGGAGTATCCATGTTGCATACTTCCGATGGACCCTGCTACACGAAAAATGAGAAATACATGAAAAATGTGATTGCAATCACTTTTTTTCATGTATTTCTCATTTTCCATGTAGCAGGGTCCATCAAAGGTATGCAGCGTGGGTACTCCTTATATGAGGAATTAAATTTTGCATCCAATGATTACTCGTACTTGAAGTTTGATTAAAACCTTAGGGAGATAAGTTTAAAATACTAGTTGAAAAAGTAGTTTTATTATTTTATTATTTTTTATTCTTTTTAACTTTTTACTCAAAAAATGGTGAATCATCCCCCATGGTTGACATCATCATCTTGAATCCTATTGATTCTTATAAAGTTTGTTTTGGTTGTACATTTTTCTTAGGAGGCCCATTTTAGACCTCAAAATTCCCCTAATGGTGTAGTGAGTGATCATAATGAATACTCTTGTGTTTCTAAACTCATGGGCATTATAGAGGTTGTCATCATCGGTAAGGGAAATTAGTGTTTGGTAGGGAAGATAGATAAAGTGGTGGAATCTGGGACTAAGTGGCTTTGGATTGGAAGCAACCATGAGAGAGCATGTCTCATAGTAGAATAACATGCCTAGATGAGTGCACATCAAGGAGTGGTTGTTACCTGTGTCTAGTATTTTAGGGCTCATTTGAAAATGGGTAAATCTACGTGGTGCTTCAATGTTGGTTTTATCCAGTTAATTCAGTTAACTTGGTTGGTGGAGAATTTGGAAAAAATAGGAATTTGCACTTGCTCCCTTCTCATCCTTGGTATTCATTAGTTCCCTATTATCCTTGGTATTTGAGGCGAATCTTTCCCCTTTTCTTGTTTAGTGACCTTTATTATCAGTCTTGAATTATTTTTTCTAGTAGTGGTTATGAATTTCCTTTTGAGCTAGTGATTCTTAGTTTTTTCATTGTTCTTGGTGGTATGTCTATCACCTTGTGGCTTGGTGCTAGGTGGGATATTGGTGGTTGGGATTTTTAATTTTAGTAATGGTAGTTTCTTTATTATTTAGTTAGCAATTCTAGTTCATTCTTTTCTTCTTAGTGGTATTTTAATGACAACATGGTTTTCTTAATGGTATTTTAGTCAATTTGTGGTTGGGTGGTGGGTGATTTTTTGGTGGTTAGGGGAATTCAGATCTGTTTATGGTGGTGATTTATTTTTCTAGTCAATGGTTAGGATTCCTTCTATCCCTCTTATCCTTGTTTCATTATTATCTCGGTGTGATTGGTGATACCCCTATAAGCATGTGATTTGGAGTTCAGGGCGATTTTGGTGGTGAGAGGAAACTGGTTTCATCCTACACCTACATCCGGTTATCACAAATATCCTCTTGGTCAGTCCCCATCATAGCCAACTCTTGGCCCTTAGCCCTTGTAGTTTGTGGGAAGTCCTTACCTTCAATGTTCCCCTCAAAAAATCTAGGATGTGGTTTGAATCTTTGTATCTAGTTGCTTGGTTATCCATGCCTTGGAAACAAGCTCATGTTAGAAGAGAGGACACTTAATATCAATAGTGGGCCAACCAAGGTCATACATGCATGCACCTTTAGTTATAGTATTTTTCCTCTCGTTTCTAGTTACTCACACTAGCCTTTATATAGGAAGAACTCACTCGGGTTGAGGGGGGAGTCTCTTTTCATATGAGCTTAGAGGTTTGTACTAATTAAGATTATTGGATCCCAAAAATAGGTCATATGAGGAGTCAATTTAACCAGTATATGAATATGTTGGATCTTTATTGGAAAATGAAGTTTCTATTGGGACATACTCTTCTAGACCATCATGAAACTAGCATAGGATTTCTTCACTCTCTTGAAAAATTGCACAAGCACTCAAGGGATCTAGATAAGAGGATGGAGAATATTGAGTAACATCATGACATTCCTCTAGTGGTAGGAAGAACATCATAGGATCCAAAAGAACCCATCCAAGATGTAGACTTAGGTTTGGATCCCTCAACATGATTTTGATATGGTTATGGTTTTTGATATCTTATTCTAAATTACTCTTGTACAAGGCCAGTTAGTCTAGTGTCTCAATTTTATTCTGATTTCTTTTTGTCTCTTTTAGTTCTTAACTGTCTCTCTCATCCACATGGAGAGTCTATTTATGGATATGGTCTTATCTCCCTTATGAGAGACTGACTTTACTTTTGTAATACTCTATGTAAATTCCAGTTTTTGCAGTTAATATAATTCACCCCAGCAAAAAAAAAAAAATCTACACCTCATAAATACAATCCCTTATTTATGACATTATTGTTAACATTGAAAAATCGTACACCTATTAGTACAATCTAGAAGACATTAAAAGTGTTCAGTAGAATGCACAGGTGGACATTTTTCCATTATGAAGTTTAAAAAATAAAAGTTCTCCTAAGGTCTAAAGTTTATAAAGGAAATTAATTAAGGCCACACATATATTTCTTTCATAAATGCAAGTGCGACATAACCTCCGAAAGCCATACGATTGCAAAAAATATGACTCGGCAGTCCAGGACCACTCTACACACTTGGAGCCAATTTTTTTACATGAGATCAGCCTAGTATGGCTTAATTCCAGTCGTCTTGGATAAGTGCAGCCCTCAATGGAATCCTCTTGTCCTACTCATGTGCCTTTATCATACATGTACCAAGAGAGGGAAGAGGGATTCAAAAAAATCTATATAAACGGGCCATGGGAGAGCCAACAGAAGGGACATTGTTATGCTCCCAAATTGTTGTTTGCACAAAACATTATTCCATTATTGAAACCAATTGAAAAGCACTAGCATGTTGGAAAAATTGCTTCTAAGCAACCCAACATCTTAGTGAGTGAAGAGGAATCCACCCTTTGGAGAGTCTTCACACTTATTTGAGAGAGAAAGGAGAAACTTGCAAAGAGATTGAGGAGAAGAAACACCCTTGCTGAGGATTTTTGAGATCCTTAGCTCAAATAATTCTCTTCAAGTGTCTAAGATTCTAATTGAATTCAACCTCTACCAGCAGCCATCGATAAAGGGAGATTTTTCCATATATTATTTACGTGTTTTCTCCATTTGAGCATTGTTTCGTTTATGCACCTCTTTGTTTACATTTATGTTTATGTATGCATTGTTCCCACAATTTACAATGTTGTGTACCTTTAAGTTTGTCCACTAACAAAACCAATTTTAATTGTGATCATTTGTAGGTAACAATCCACTACTAAGTGGGTTTTTTTTTGTACACTTGTGCTCCAAAAACACTACAATAGAAATGGCAATCATATTTAACTATTTTCATTAATCTAGAGATTGTTTACAGGACCTCCTCTCTGCACAACCATCCTTCAAGATGCTCTTCAACTCCCTGGATTTTTTACAGTCTCCCAGGATCTATTCTGAGCCCATGGAAGTGAAAAAATTTCAAATCTTTCTCACCCACACGATTTTTTTACTAACAAATGTAGAACACATGTCTATTTCTGCAAAAACCCTGGAGCACACATCTATTTCTGAAAAACCCACACGACAGATAGAAAGCAAAGAAAAGTCTTGTATATTTTAGTTTTCTCATGTGATTGAAAACCTTAGTGAATTTCCGTCACCTATGCATTATGTGTTTTCTATTCAATACCCTTGATTGGTTGAATGAACCCTAATTCATCAAGAAATTAAGTTTTTTTGTGTTTGCAACAAATCCACATATGTTTTCAAACTATTTTTTCTTAAATTTTCTACAAATCACATAGCTTAATTAATGAAGCAAGTAAGTGGCCCATTAACGACGAATATTTCTTCTAACCAAAGCATTTTTTGGGACTAGAAGCAAATGTTACTAGAGAAAGTAAGTAATCTCTACATCCCTTGTGTATCTTAGACAAACCTGGGATTTCATATGAAAACCTTCTCGAAAAAATTTGAATTTCCATCTCCCTCATTAAACTCCACATATTTTAATAGGAAAAATGTAAGTGGCCCATAATCCAGAAAAAAAAAAAATATTTTTCCCATGCAAGGAACAACCAACATTTAGTTTAATTAGAAGGACACTGAAAAGGATCATCGTATATCCACATCTTATCACACTTTCTATGCTCACTTGCATCACACACTAAGCCTTCATACACTTTGTACTCAAGGACCATCCATATTTTGGGTCTTTGGTTACCTAGTCTATTTTGGCTTACAAAGTCACTCCACAAGTGAATTAAGCCTCTTTAAAAACAACCATAGCTTGAACAAATTAAATTTCCCCACAAGGTCCACCAAAAAATTTATAGTTCAAGTTAGGAACATTGGGGTAGGCATCCCATAATCCTCCATGGTCATGTTACACCATTGAAACATAGTTGTTGAATTTTTAGGGAATTTAAAATCCTTCAATCAGCCCACGAAAAAAAAAACCCGAGCATGGCAGAGACCCAATTCAGAGGGGGTTTAGCTTAGGTCCAATGTGTGTGGTACTCTTTGGGGCTACGTGACCCATCTAGTTCTCAGTACTGGTAACCGATTACCAAGAAGATAAAGACTCGAATGGTCATGTGGGATGAATGTACTTAGTGACCAAATCTAGGGCATCCTTTCCCTATTGGTGACGGTGCATGTAGCACTTGAAACTCATTACCATTACCTTGGTTGATTCCTTGGTTGTTGGAAGGCATCGCTAGTTCTTTTGGGACATTGCCCTAGGACCCATTAGAGGATATTTCTATAAGGCCTAGTTACTTTGAGAGTGGACAGGATGATTAGGTCTTCGTACGACTCTTTATCATATGCAACAAACAAAAACCCTTTTCTTGTTTACTTGATCACATAGTTGAAATTAAAGGAAAATAAACCATTTATATTTTCACTTTGCTTTATGTATGTGATCCAATTGCATTGATATTTATCTCCTTCCCTCACCAAACACAAAGTAGCGCACACTCTAAATCGACATGATAGGGGACTCCATATATCACCGTCGATCTAGACATTTTTTAAACCTCCCCACATTACCAGGAGATGTGCCAGGACTCCCACCATTCAGGTGCACAGGACATCACTCAGCCACCATTATTGGATCTTCCTTTATTTTCTTGGAGCTCGTCCTCAACAAAGTACACCCTTCACCACTTCAGAAGGATCCCCACAAGCTACCTTCTTTGGGAGTGCACACACCTCTCCTCCAGACAGTCCCTGAGATACCCATCGAGGTAATTCTCCTGCGACATCCCCACAAAAGATTATATTGCATATAGTTGTCCAGAAACATTTTTTGATGGTAGGTAATGCACATATCCCATTCTTAGCTTCATGAAATATCCCAAATTTAAGCAAGCTAACCAATGGTCCAATCCAACATGGCTGAAATTGGCTAGCTATGCCTACAAAGCTCCCTTTAGATATTCCAAAATTCGAAGGAAAGCAGGGCAAATACTGAGGGAACCATGTCATGACATTTCACCTGTGGTGTTCGTATAGTAGTATCACAGAAGATACTATTAGATTATGGCTATTTCAACGAACCCTAATAGGGCCCGCCACGTAATGGTATATAGACCATACCTCTACATCTCATGAAACATTTAGCTCATTAGCTACTTCTTTCCTTACTTTCTTCCAACTCTCGGTCTACCATGATTCAGGTTTGGAACTCCTAACCAACTTCAAACAAACATAAGCTACATACATCTCAGATCATATCCATGAATGGAGGAAACATCGTATCCTGTACAAAAATGACTTTGAAGATAAAGTCCTCAACATTTTCTTGAGATCCCTCACCTCTGAAATATCTAAAGGTGGAGCTAAAAAATTCCCACAAACTAAGGAAGAAGGCATTAGTAAAGCCCAAAAACCGGAGCTTATCTATAACCAGTCTAGGTACATTATCACGTGCTCCCAGACGCCCTGTGCCTGCAGTCTTATCGAGAAATCACAGGCGCAGCTAGTATTGTTGATGGACTAACTGGGGCACTCTCCCAAAGACATCAAAACAGTAATCATCAATACCATGCATATCCAGTTAATGGCCCAACATATGATGTTACACCACCATTGCAAAATACAGGTTATTATAATGGTCAACCCGCAACTATGCATAATATAGTCAATAGGGTTAACCAAAACCAACCCCCACAAGGAGGCTCATAACATCCCCCTCAGGGAAATATACTCCTCCTAGAGTACGGATAAGATGTATTCTCCCCCGAATCAGTATGTTAACCAGGGACAAGAGAACCAATATTCTACATTCCCAACATCGCAATAGAATGTTTTGTCAAATTAAAATAATGCACAAGTGAATCTAGTGAAATATTCTCTCACTTCACCACAACAATTATAAGAACAATCGAATTCGATCAATCCTTCTAACGGTTCTAGGAAAAAACCAGAAGTAAGCGAAAGGGAGAACCTGAGTGGGGAGGCAGCAATTGGCAGCAACCCCCAAGGGCACTGAGAAGGGATAACCCCAACCGGAACCAAAACTAGGGTACGACCAACAATAACTCACAGAAACAAGGCAATAACACTAGTCTCTAAACTAATCATGCATGTGTTATCTGCGGGGAGTACGGTCATCATACCCATCGTTGTCCTCAACTTCCTGATTTGAAAAGGATACAAGATGGTAGGGGGAAAGGCGGCCAACAAACTAAAACCTTGCAAG
>APFE030181812.1:0-22220 GCA_000404065.3 Pinus taeda
AACTCAACTTTGTTTTTTGAAGTATTTTATGCTAGTTATGATGTGCAGGGTTTTGTTTTAAGTTTGTTTGGATGGTGATTTTAAATAGAGCTGGGATGCAACTCTAAAACATTTTATTCCATTGGGCAAATGGGGTCTATGAAGATGGACTGCTGAGTGTGTTTTTCTGATAAAGGGCAATACTACAGAGCAAGATAATCAATTTTGGAACAATTTTGAAATCTAGAAATTGATGGAACGCAAGCCGGTGGATGAAGGGCAATTAAGAATCCTTCATCATGATGGTAGAGGGAAAGTGTATGAATATTATCAAAGAGAAGTAAAGAATTCCTTGGCAAATTTCAAAGTGAAAGAATCAGTTGAAACAGAAGAATCTAAGAATTCCTGTTTATCCTCATTCTGAAGAAAACATAAATAACAACAGGGATTGAACACAGAGTGTATTTAAACAAGTTCTGGGCTATTCTTTTTCCCTGTTACTAAGATTATGAAACATATATGAAATTCACAAACATAGAAAACACAAAACACGATTTAGAACAACTTATTGATCCATAGAAATACATAGGAACTCTGTAGCAGAGCCCAGAACATAAAATCCTCATTCAGGAGGTCCAGCAACTGTGCACTTCAACAACCTTTGTATTAAAAAATCTCAGAGCTACAACGTGGTCCAAAGAGGAAAATCACCAACCTCGAATACATTTCTTGGGTAGGTATTTATACAAAAGAGAGTTACAAAATATCTTGTGGATAAGATATCAAGCAATAAATTCCGTCACCTACTCTAACAAGGGAATAAATGTAGAAATAAATGTAGGAGTAATTGTTGCTGTGCTGGCTTCTTTGACTGATAAGATATTTTGACTTTTTTAATTCAGGAAGTCAGCTGGTAGTTGTGTCTTTGCTTTGCGTTCCTGCGTTGCTGTCCTAACCCTTTCACACATGCTTGATTCTGCTTTAATGCGTCCTAGTCCTTTCTTGATCTCCTTCCTCTATTGTTTTCATCTTTATTATATCTGCCACGTGTTTCGTTTTTTGACCAAATGTAGATAAAAAGAAGAATCCAAATTACCTTGGTAAAATTTCCAGCATGCTCTGCCACCATTGGTCTGTTGGCAACTGATGTCTTTGTATTTTTACTAGTGTTTCATCAGCCTCAGTATACCTGTAGAAGTTGGGCTTGACTTCAAAAAGATGATTTATTTCATGTTCAATATAAAACAAATTTTCCAATTTGTCATATAAACTCTGTCCAGAGGGAGGTCCTTTGTATTCTGAAGTGCTTGATGATGCTGTGATTTGATTTGTAACATATGTGTTTACCCTGTGAGCATATTGTTGATGAGATAACAGTCTTTGATTGCTGGTTAGTAAACTGGGTAGACCCTTCTGCTTCAAGACTGTAAACTTCTCTATGAAGGCATTAATATCCAACTACATTTCTTGGCACTTCCTTTCCAAAGTCTGTACAAAATTCCTCATTGTTAGCACCTTTTTCACTGTCAAAATGGTGCCTGTTCTATCCACGATCTCTAAAGCTGCTAACTATTCTTTAGTATGAGTATTCAAAAAATGGATTAGTCTATTGGCCTGCTCAGGCATGTTTCCCAATGATGCCCTGGCCCTTTGAATTTCCACTTGGGCCCTTTCTATCAATTCTATTTGTTCATGGATTGTTTGAATTGATTGCTATTGGTCAGTGATAGACTGGCCAATTTTGGTCCACAAAATCATTTTGATGTCTGCTAGAGGTTTATGCAAGGTGAAATCTTTTTCCAATGATTTCACCTTGTTCTCCAGGGCCTTTACCTCTCTGGTTTTCTTTGCCACTATTATCTTTGATTTTTCACAGCTTACCTCTAGTTTGGCCAGTTTTCCTTTTTCCTCTTTAAGCTCTGACATTTGGGCCTCCAGCTCTTTTACTGCTTTCATTAATTCATCCATGCCCATGCTGGTATCTGGCCCTGTTGTTGCTGCTGAAGCTGAGGTACCTACTGTTGATGCTAGGATAGTAGGAGAGACTACTGTTGTACCTGTGGGGGGAGCAATGGTACCTGTTGGAGATGTTTCAGGTGGCTGGGAGGTCGACTCTCCTTGCTTCTCTTTAATTTCTTTCTCCAATGCTTGTTCTGTTTTTGCCAATCTCTAATTCATCCTCATTAGTAAAATTACCATGTCCTCCTCTTCTTTCTGCTGTGCAACTTCTAAAGTTTGTGGATGCACTATAATTGGTAGCTTTAATTGCCTTTTGAGGACTGCAATGTCCTCCTCCTTCTTCTTCATTAGTGCTTTGATCCTTAGGATTATGCCCAAGTTCGATGATAATTTCTTCTAAGGACTTAATCCTGTTGTCCTTAGCTAAAGAAGAAGCCTTTTCCAATTCTAATTGGGTAGAGGTATTGTGTAATGAATTTTGCAGTTTGTGAGCAAGCAATGCCTTATCTGCCAAGGTGGAATACACCATCTCCCTAGTTTGCTTATGTAATTCAATCTGGTCAATTGGGTGGATATCTTTAGAGAAAACTTCTAGATTGGTTCTTATATAATCAGCAGCTGACTGGGGTTGCTGTGTCTTGGGCTTGAAATGACTGAGGATCATTTTCTTGTCCTGAATATCATAAGCAGCCATTAGCCTTTGTTGATTGGTAGGTGTTGTCCTCATTAGATGATTATAAAGTTGCATCCTTACTGGATTATTTTTAGCTTTTATTTCAGGGAAAGTTTTCTTGATATCTGAGCTTTGCTTGCTTTGAGGCCTGGTGGATGAAACTTCCACACTATGTTTCCTCTCTAGGTCTTGCTGGAATGAGCTAGCTGAGGTGCCAGGTAATGGAGAAGTTTGCTGCTCGGTCCTTTCCTGATCTCTCATGCTGCTTGTGGTATCTTCCAAAAATTCCACCTCAGAGTAGGGATTCAACCTTTGCCTCTTATCTCCCGGTTGTTCTGATGGTCCACTGGCAGGGGCATCCTCTTCTCTGTCTCTCTTTCTGCTCTTTTCCTCATTTTGAGGAGTCTGTAGCACAAGGGCTTCTAAAGCCTTGGTTTGAGCTGGGGGAGCTTACCCTTCTCCCTGTTCTTTTGATGTGGTGGGCTGATTTGCCATGGTCTGTTGTTCTATATCCATCACTTCCTTGCCCTTTGCTGCTGCTGAACTGACCTTTTGTGATGCTTGCTGTGAGCTCTCAGCAAAATATGTATCACCTCCAATGTGCTAGGGCAGCTTGAAGGGTACCTATCCAAACGAGTCCAGGTCAAATGTTTTTTCAAGCTCTTTCATTTCCTTTTCCAATTTATCTTCTTCAGTTATCTTCAAATAATGTGCCCTCTAGCCACTCTTGTTGATTAGCATATTGCTGGATTTCAGGGATTGGACAATGAACATATGCTGGCAACTTATTTTTCACTTTCCTATAACTTATGAAATGATTAGGGTCATATGGTGCCCAATAGAAACTCTGTTTTAGCTTGAGTCTTTGCCCTAAAATCTCATCACCCTCTTGCCAGGCTTCCCTTTTATTGAAGGTAAAAGGGCCCAATTGATTTCTTATTTTAAGTTGTGCCTTTTTCTTGGCCTCACAGAAATGAATTACATCTGCTTGGATGAATTGTCTAAAGTATTCCAGGGCAAACAATCACATTGGCACATATTTTGACAATTTATAGGGGCACAACTCACAGCCATATATCCGGATCACAGTGTGATTCTGCTAAAGGTACCAGTCACCTATGCTATAGTTCTTGGAGAGCTACAGAATTCTCTGCATTTCACCAAAAAGTCTATCTGGAGGACTTGTTATTAGTAAAGAGGTGGCTGGATATATGAATAGATCAATGAATTCACAATAAGTATAAGGAGAAAAGTAAACATGGTGGAAGACTGGGGTCCAGAAGATTACAGACCGTGGCTCTCCTTTGACATCTAATTTCCTGAGGGGAACTTGAAAACTATCTGACTGATAGTAGAGGAACAAATGATATATGTATGATGTGTATTTAAACACTTTTTCTCTGTCCATGCTCATGAATTGCTCATGGATCTTATCAGCTATGAAGGTGGCATAATCATACCTAACAACAGGGGGCTTTCCTGGAGAAAAGATGGATAAGAGGACCAATATGGTTTCATCTACATACTCACTGGTTTTGAATCCCAGGATGTAGGCTATCATGTCAATAATAAACTTTCCTGCTTCATTAAACCAAGTGTCCAGGTATGGAGGAGGTTCCTGAGGTTGACAATTGGGTTTCATAAATATTTTGCCTATTCTGGTTATCTCTGAACTTGGCAATTTGGCACCTTGGTCAAGCAGAAATCCCAAGGAAAGAGGAGTCAGTGGCCCAGTTGGCTTGAGATGCAACATCTCATTTATTGATTCAGGGGTGATATAGAATAGAACTGTCCCAGAAGGAGACATCACTGCCCTTTGAGTGGGCTCATAATTGGCATGGCATTGGTGAATGAGGTTAGGAAAAACATTTACACAAGGAAGGTAGTACATAGGCATATTTGACTCCCAAATCCCAAAGATATCAACTTTGTTTCTGTGGTTGTTCCTGATCTCACAGAAGGCCTAGAGATGAGATTTGTTACCCATTATGTCATTAATCTGGAAATCCTTGTTAGCTAGGGGTAACCATTCAAGTTCTTTATGTGGAGCATTGAGAGGGGCCACATTGAGGGCTACTGGAGCAGGGGCTTCCATATTTATAACTTCTCTGGTGGTTTTAATTGACATGTGAGTCTTTACAACAACAGTGGGAAAAATAGCAGCATTGGGGCTTTTTTCAGAGGATTTGCAAACTGGAGTGCTTTGTTTGGACTTTGGTAGGCAGAATTTGCAGCAGAGAATGAAGCTTGGAGGGTTTTTTCAGTAAGGAATGGTAGCAATAGTTTTAGGGCCTTTCCTTTGGCAATTACAAACCAGAAAGACCTAGAGCTCGGCTTAAATGGGAGAGATTTGCAGAGGGTGATGGAGTTGGTAGATTTTATAGTAAAATGTGGGAAAAATAGTAGTTTCATTGGGAAATTTTGCAGAGGGAAGTCAAACAGGGAGCTTGGGAGCAAGGCTTAGGTGAATACCTGTTTTTCTCGGCTTGCTGGGCAAATTGTATAGACAGGTATGCGATGTGCAGGTTTTTTGATGAAAAAGTAGTCATAGTGTATTTATGTGCAGGTAGCAGGGTGAATTTTAACAAGTTTCTAGTTTGCCCGGACAATTCTACAGTGAAAATTCGAAATTCAGAGGGTTTTTAGCAGGATTATGGTAAATACCTGTTCTCACAATGCACTGGAGTTACTTGCTGGTTGGGAGACGACTTGCAGAGTGGGGCGCCGAGCTATGGTGGTCGAGGTGACAGACTGAAGGTTTGCTGGCGATTTCGTAGTCGTATGCATGCACAAGTTTAGTAAAATAATGCAATAACATGGTAAAAAACAATCACTTTCACGGGATTTTTTATCAAAATTCGGCTTTATGGGCTTTTTGTGATGACGTCATCATGACACAAATTTTTCGTCGTGTAGCAGGGTACGAAGGGTGACGTGGCAGATGATCTGGCGCTGAGGTGGCAACAATGACATGAAGCTGACGTGGATATGACGTCATCGAATGATGTCAGCGGTGGGGAGGGAGGGAGGTAAGTGGTATTATCACATCGCTTTTCGAGTAGCGATGGAATTGAGCAGGGGGGTTGGGATACATCCGGGTGGGCAACGCGTGTCCCCTATATGGCGGTGAAACCGCCATTTTCCCGGAATGTAATGTTCGGGCACTAGGGATATCGCGATACAGTTCTACACCATTGGATCTAAGAGCCCCGATCCAACAGTCGACGACGAATGGCAAACAGTGGGGCATGGCACGGGGACCCACCTTAATATATTGCCGCTGTATAATGTTTTTGCGGGGTTTTTAGTGTATTTCAGCTCTGGACTATGGCAGTTTGGTTATTCATATAACTGAAGGTTAAATGAAACCCAACCTATGCATGCGCGCTAAGGGTTATTATAAGGTTCCAGATGAACCTATAATTCCCGAAAAATCTTTATTATATGGCTATATTGCCAAGGGTCGAGATATTAGTTTTTTAGGGATTTTTTTATGTATTTTATATAATAGGGGGAGGGAAAATGTTATATAGGAGCTATATAATAGAGTTAGGAGGTTAATATGAATATGTGGAATGGATATTTATGGATAAAGGCTAAGTTTATAGAGTGAAAACTTAGGCATAGGGGAATGAAAGGATACCAAGTTATGAAGTGTAGGAAACTTGGAAAAATGGAATAAAAACATTTTACACAAGAAATGTGGCTTGTTTTTCCTAGGTGAAAACAGGGTTTCACTTAGTATTTTCCATGAAATGAAGTGGACTAAGGGCAATGAGCAGATCTCATTGTCTTTGGGGGGGATGTTAGTAAGTGTTTCTTGGAAAAATGGGGAGGGAAATTAGTCATGCTCCATTTGTTTTGTGACCACCTTGCCATGGCACCTTATGATTTTTATGAGATGAAACTTGTTCCAAGGACCAAATTGCTCATAAACCTATTTCTACAACATCAAAACTGCCTACCCAGCCTAGTACAACTAACATTTTTTTCTTCATTTTCATTGGGTGCATTTGAACTAGAAAACCTTGATTCTTCTCTTTTCTTTTAGCTGCCCTCCTATCTAAGTTATACCCTTATCTCTTCCAAGGGCTTAGACTAAACTTTTGAGACCCTTTGCTTCTCTACCTAACTACTTGTCTGCCAAGCTTGAACTCTTTGTACAGACCTTTATTCTCTATTCTAAGACAAGTAAATTCAAACATGATCTAGCCAGGATTAAACTGTCTGGCTATTCATCAACTGTGGCAAGAGTCAACCACCTGTACATAGTGAAATTCTACAAAATATGGAACCTTTGCAGCATGGAAAGGATGAACATATTTGGCACTTATCCAGTCAATCATGAAAAATGAAACCTATTGGTATAGGAAGCTAACAGAATCTTATTATAAAATTCTTGAAATGATTTTGCATTTGTGAATCTATCCAAGCGATCAAGTTGCCTTTCAACAACGTTGTCAGTTTTGGATGATTCAAGAAAGATTACATCTCTAGATACAAGAAAATTTTTGTTGACTTCATCATAAATATGGTATGATTTATAGATGTTTGAATACCCTAGGAAGATACACTTACGACTTCTTGCACCAAGTTTGTTTCTATGTACCTTTGGTATCAAGGCATAACAAGTGGAACCAAAGACCTTGAGATGCTTTACCGAAGGAATGCGCCCATACCACATTTCATAAGGAGTCTTGTTTCTGATAGCATTATATGGAATTCTATTCTTTATATATACAACACATAAAACTACAATAGCCCAAAACATCATTTTTACATTTTTGAAGAGCAACATGGAGCGTAGCATAGTTTTCATTTGAAGTGTATTCTTTTCCATTATCAGTGCGAATGGAGCCAATATGAGATTGTGCATCATTTTCAATACATGCATGAAAGTTCTTGAATGTTTGAAAAGCATCGAATTTGTTCTTCAATAAATAAACCCAACACATTCTGGTCTAGTCATCAATAAATGTCATCATATATTTATTTCCATTTGCAGAAGAGACAAGCATTGGACCACATAAATTTGAATGAATGAGTTCAAGTTTTCTATGTTCTCTGGAGTTGGAATCATGAAAGGACTGTTTGCTATGCTTTTCTAGAATGGAAGCATCACATTGCTTAAGCTTCCTAGGAATTGTAGGCAAACCGGTAATGCCATTTTTCTTCAACAAGCAGAGGCTGTCATAGTTCAAATGTCCAAATCTAGCATGCCATAATAAACTTGATGGAAGTGTACCTTCTTCATAATGAGAATTATATGAGGAATTTTGTGTACTAGTAGAGGTACCCTGTAGCTTGAGAAGCCTTTCTTCTTCTATCCCTGTCATGAAAAGTGAGTGGTCAGATGCTTTTATCACCTCAAGATTGCCATCAAACATATGAATGGAGTGACCTTGCTGGCAGATGTGGACCAAGGACAACAAGTTTCTCCTCAGCTGTGGGAGATATAGAACATGATGCAGAAGAAATTCTGGAAGACCAGGCAATTTAAGCCTGATTGTGCCAAGCCCTAATGGCTTGAGTTTTGTTTGGTCTGCAAAGTATACTGCTCCATCCACATTTTCAGTAAATTCTTCAAAAAAATATTCTTATAAGTCATGTGGCAAGTTGCTCCTGAATCAAGTAACCAATGATTTTTCGAAGAAGCAAGTGAAGCATTAAATAAGTCTTCATTTACTCCAATATTACATTGTGCCACAACATAATGAGCGGATTTAGGTGCTTTACCTTTGTTTGTGTCATTAGTTTTACCTTTGGGTTGGTTTCTTTGCTGCTCAATTTTGTCCCAAGGTAACTTGCATATGGAGGCATCATGCGATCCATTTCTTTTGTAGCATATGCAGCGCAAATCTAACTTTTCTCCTTGAGAGTGTCTACCCCCCCTACCTCTGAAATATCTTACTCTTCCTCTGGAAGAATATTGGGCAAGATTCTTTTCTTTATGATCAAGGCACACAACCTCTCCAGAAGATTCAGGGGCTATCTACTTTCCAAAAGCTTTCTCTCTTTCAGCAAATTTTTTCACAAGAGAGTCAAAGGTAATATCTTTGAGATTTCCATTTGCTTGCAATGACTCAAGATAATTGGAGTAAGTAGGATAAAGTGCCTTGAGAAAAGTGATCATAGGAATATCCAATTCAACATTAGTGACTTTGATATCATGCATTATAGATTTTACTTCGGATGCAAGAGAAATAAGATCATTATTTTGTAATTCAAGGGTGAAGAGTTTAATCATGAGTTGAAAAACTTCAAGTGCAGAGTGTGAGTCATAGAGTTCCTTCAGCTTTTGTAAGGCTTTGAATGCCTTTGAAAATGGTGAAATGTGTCGACTCACCTCTTCACTTACTGATGTTGCAATCAATGCATAGGCTTTGCTGTTCTTATTTTCCCAAATGGCGAGCTCCTTGTCTGAGGTAGGCTGGACTGGCTCTTTGTCTCCTTCTACAACACACACTCCCTTCCATAGCTCATTAAAAATGAGAGTGTGTTCAATTTTTCACGACCATTCAGGATAATTCTCCTTTCCATTGATAAATACTCCCACAATAGATATAATTGACTGCATTGTAAAATTTGTGTACATTGGAGAAAAATATTGCCGTTGCAAAATTTTACTCGTAAAATGATTGTTATACCAACAACGTTCAAATTAACAACATTCAACGTTCACCTGAATATCAGAGTCTGGATGTAGCTGTAGTTCTTTTGTTTCTTTGTATGGCATAGATGAACGGTGGAGATGAGTGGAGGAGGGTCGTCGATGGTAAGCGATCAACGGTTATCGCAAGAAAAATAAGTCGGGGCGATAACCATGGATAAAGGTGTATTTGGGTTACAAGCAGGATTCCAGGTGGATAAAAAATGGTAAATGGTATTGAGAGGGGAGCACCCGATTCCACCAAGCGGTTGACACGTAGCGACTAGGAGAGAGAGAAAAACCTCTCGTATCGGTAGGGTAACTCTCGTGCAACTAATGCACCTGAAATCACTTAAACTGTCAGATTTTGAGGTGATGATCAATGGTGGAGATTAAAAGGCACTTTTCGGGCAGGTAACTGTCATGCAAGTGGTCCCCCCCCAAAATCAATGTCAGCCGTTGGATTTGGAGGTTGAGATCAATGGTGGAGAATGAGCTAGATAAAGTGAAACCTCAGGAACTGTGTCTGAGTAGGTTTAATGAAGGGTATGATCGCATCACAAACATGCAACGGTATTGATCGAGGCAAGAGATTTGCGATTAAAAAGTGGACCCAATGATATTTATATAGGGGTTTAGAATACTTTATATCTGGCTCAAGGGAATGTGAAAAAGGATATATGTGAATATGAAAATGGATATATGGTTCTTCAATGTGAAAGGGTATATATACCATACTCATAGCAGGAGGAAATCCAAGTCATTACAACACCTTCGACTTCAACAACTAGCTCCAATGCAACACACTTCAACGAATGTATTAAACAATAAATGAGATTTTGTGGGGATTAGACAAAGATGTTAGCCTGAAAAAGATGCAAAACCAAGGCAAAATATAATAGGAGTTACAAATTAAAAGGAAGCCAAAAAATGGCGTTTGCTCTGATACCATGTCTGACCAGGAAGTAACTCCTCAAATCAAAACTCATATTATTCATTCAAGTTGTTCATTATTATATTCAAGAGGGAGCGACTATTTGGTTCATCTCCCGATGACTCTTTATCTTCTCTATTATTTATTTACATTAATTATAACTATACACCTAATTCCTTTGATTAGGTGTCAACACGATCTACTAAAGAAGAAGAATTGAAAGGGTCTCCCCCTCGTGGGGTTTTCCCTGGTCTTGGAGCAATCTTATATCTATTATGGTTGTTTTGTTGTCTTCTCTATCATTGCATATATTGTTCTTTCTTCAGTTACATTTATGATTGATTATACTATTGACAAATTGGATGGATTGTTAAGGAAAAGATAAATTGGTCTAAAGTAATTGATACAACATAGAACAATCTAAAAATTTAACATGGTATCGGAGCTAAGGTGAAAGTCAGTCCCAAGAGAAGACAATATTTGAATCCCTCTCTATCAGAAAATATATTTCCTATTCAAAGACAAGATGTCGTCCTCTACCTTGAAGGAGCATGAAAAGTTGGGTCATGCATCAAACATTGTTGCGTGGAAAGTCAGATTGGGGATCATAGCTGAAAACAATGATGTGCTGGAATACATTCAAGGAAGGACGCCCAAGCTTCCAGAAAATTCTTCCGCTTCTCTCAAGAATAGGTACAAGAAAGGTGAGTCTAAAAGAAAGAAAATTATAGCTGATGGTTTACAAGATCATTTACTTGCTTATTTACGAAAGTCTAAAGACATGTATGAAAAGATAGTTGGCATGTATGAAGTTAAAAACTTGAACTAAATCATCAGTATAAAAGATCAACTCAAGGAAACTAAGATGAACAAAGGGGAAACGATTCAATCCTACGTTATTGGGATCTCCTGCCTTAGAGACCAATTGCATAGGGTTGGAGAAAATGTGTCGGATAGGGAGCTTGTGGTTGTGACTCTTAGAGGTCTCCCTCCCATTTGGGAAACCTTCATTACTAAAATAAGCAACAACAATTTCCTTCCAACATTTGATGAAATTATTGGGAAGCTCATGCAAGAAGAATCCAGGATGATAGCAAGAGGAAGGATTCAAAAGCATGAAGAGGGAGAGCCCGCTGCATATATCACTCATGATAAGAAGAAGAAGACAAAAGGAGGTCCATCATGGAAGCCACCTTCCCAAAACTCAAAAATTAGAAATGAAAAATCATTATCTTAGGTTGATGCTTCTATTGCCATAAGAAAGGTCACTTTGCTCGTTATTATCCAGAGAATAACAAAAAACATCACTACAACACTAGAAGCAACTATAATGACAAAAGAACAAAAGACTATCAAAGGAAGAACTATGATAGAAGATTCAAAAGAGACTCCTTAAGTGATCATGAAGAACATCACCCTTCTCAAAAGAAGTTAAAGTCTCCCAGGTATGAAAGTAATGCAATAAATAAATCTGAATACATTCTCATTTCTTCTCTTACTAGTTCTTCTCCACTGGATTCGTGGGATAGTTGGTTGGTTGATAGTGGGGCCACTCATCATTTCTCTGGTTATAAGGAAGTCCTCTCTAATCTGGTAGAGAGGGAGACTAAGCTAAATATCATTCTTGGAGACAACTCTACTCATCCTATGAAAGGTTTTGTGTCCTTCAAATTTTAGCTAAATTGCGGGGAATCAGTTTTGCTGCATGATGTCATGTATGTATCAAAATTAATGAAGAATATGATATATGTTTCTGCGTTGGAAGAAAAAGGTATGAGGGTTTCTTTCATCAAAGGTAAAGTTCTAAATTGGCATGCTGATTCACCTATGAGGGATGCCTTCACACTGGGATTGAGATTTGAAGTGTTAAATTTTCAGATTGTTCAATGTTGTATCAGTTACTTTAGCCCAATTTATCTTTTCATTAACAATGCATCAAATTATTAGAAGTATACTCAATCATAAACGTAACTGAAGAAAGAACAATGTATGCAATGAAAGAGAGGCAACAACACAACCATAAGAGACAACGAATTGGTCCAAGACTACAGAAAAAGCCACAAGGGGAAACCCTTTCAAATCTTCTTCTTTAGTATATCGCCATAAAAATATTTCAGTAATGAGTAAAATGAGCCCAATACATATGATTTTCAATGGAGAATAATAAATCAAATCTACAAATCTACATATATGTTATAACGACAAAGAAACCCAGATAATAACTGAATATGACTAAAGCCAAGATGTCCAAACCCTAGATCTGAACTAGGTGACTCTCATCAACATTATCTATAGGTGACTGAAACTTCAAGGTCTCTCTCATGAATATAGTTTGCGGGTGACCGTAACTGTAGAGTCGCTCCCATGAGGTCTCTATGCATACAACCTTGACATTGAACTGCAAAAACCCACAGTCACTCTCTTGACAAACTGTGCCAACGACCAGAGGACCAAAGTCGCACTCTGACTGAGTTGTGCCAGTGACTACACTGTCAAGGTCACTCCCACGGCTACCTGGTGTGAACGAATAGGGACTGAATCCTTTCGATCCACCTCTAAACTCAAAGTAGCTCTCTTTGAACTATCTCTGAGTGACTAGAGAGACAAAGTCACTCTTTCACCAACTTTGTGCCTGTGACCGAGGATGAAAAAATTCTGATCTATGCCAGTGACTAAGATCCAAAAAACCCTAACCCAGAGTAAACCTTTCGCCTGCACTTTCGGATCCAATGCGAACTTCTGCCGATGAACATGTGTGAGCCAAAAACAAAAATAGAAGAATAGAAACATGTCTTGATTGAGTGTGTCCAAATGAGTTTGAGGTCGCTTCCTCTTATAGGCTTTCTTGAGGGTTTACTTGGGGTTGAGATTGACCCAAGTGGTTACCCAAGTGGTTAGGGCCAACCCATTCCATAATGAATGAATGAATAAAATAGTTCAAAACTTAACTTCTACTTAATTGAATCAGGTGATCTTTAGGTTGATTTTGGTCCCCTCGAAATGAGGAATTTAATGCAAGCATCATCTTGGTCATTTTAGTTGTCCAATGTGGAATTTGACCCTAGTTGCAAAATTAATACTCCCTCTCAACTAGGAAGAATTCCACTGGCCAATATTTGTCAGTTGATATTCACATCATCCTATCAAGTTGTTGTAATGATTGAATCTCTCTGTTCAACTCTAACTGCTGAAACTTTCTTGGATCTAGAAATTTTTTTTACCAGAGCAAAGCTCAAGCTTCCACCCTCTATCCATCATGCCACTGTCTGGAATATCTACTAATGGGATACTACCTGGAATATCATCATCAATCATCGTCAAAGAGCGCATCATTAGGGAGGACATCTCAACTTGTAACCATATCAGGGAGCAATATATTCCACCCACACTGAGCATATGATAACACATCTCACAGGGGAGTGACCCCTTGACCCTGGAATCTCATTGGTGAGCTTAACCTCTACCTAAAATCATATCAAGTTATCTCAACCCATCCTATTGCCTACTGATATTCCCATTGATGACCTAGAATTGTCATGTGGTAAACACCTGCATCATAATCGACATGGGTTTTACACCCCAAGTACATTCTCAACTCGTTGAAAAAAATGAGGAGCGTTATTCCCATCAAGTTGGCCTGCTTGAGGGCGTGATGCCAATTGGGGTATACTTTTCAAAGACCAAGAGGGGAGAAACATTATTCGACCCTATAAAGATAGGGGAGAAACATTCTTCAACCCTGGGTAACAGATAGGGTAACACCCTATTGTCTAGAGTTCCCTCAACCCTAGGACCCCTCTATCTCAATTCGTCACCCTGGAAGCTCAAGAAGGGTGGGAAGGGTATGCTCAATGTCCTCGATTAGTGCTACCCCTTATCTAGAGGGGCTACATCCATCAATCCAAGTTGTTCTCTGAAAATCAAGAACTTTCTCTTTGGTAATTCCTTGTTGAGAATATCTACAATATGTTCATCTGTTGATATGTGATGGAGCTTGAAAGCTCCTCTCTGCACCATATATCGAATGAAGTGATATCTAATTTCAATATGCTTGGACTTGTCATGAAACACAGGATTTCCTGCCAAATGAATCACACTCTTGTTTTCACAATATATCACTGTGGTATCTAGGACCTGCTCAAACATCTCTCCAAAGATATTTCTCAACCATACTGCCTTACAACTAGCCATGCTAGCAGCAATATATTCTGCTTCAGCTGTGCTTGATGCTACAATTTTTTTTTTCCTACTCATCCAGGATATCATGGTAGATCCAAGGCTAAAACAACATCTAGATGTACTTTTCCTGTCGATAAAAGTTTTGACCCAATCAATGTTATATACCTAGGGGGGTAATATGGGGTACCAAGGGAGGTACCCAAGGTAATAATGTAATAATGGGATGGGCCATAGTAATAAATAAGGTGGTTAACCCATGTCATGTAAGGGACCACAAGTAGTTAATAATAATGTAAGGGGCCCATGGTATTAGTTGATGGTATGAGGAAACCATGGTAATGATGCATGGTATTGTATGTATGAGGCTATATAGAGGCTAGAGACTCCACATGGAGAGATATGAAGAGAAGTATTATTGTATGAACAGGCATATGGCTTGTGGAGTATTCTCCTTCCTTAAGGAGTGAATGTATGGTGTTTCCCTACCTTAAGGGTTTGATAATAAAGAAGCATTTCTATCTATATTTTGATCTTGTTGTTTATTGGGTTATTTTTGTTATCATAATATTATTGGGTTAGATCTACACCAAGTGGTATCAGAGCTACAACAATTGGGTATATTTGTTATTATTGGGTATATTTGTTATTTCTCATATATTCTGGTTTAGATCTACAACAATCAACATCAGAGTATCCATGAAGTTGAACATTTCTTGCATAATATCTCAGGCCATGTGTAATTGACCCATGCAAATATCTCAATATGCGTATGGTAGCTATCCAATGTGAGTGGTGGGGCTCAATCGTGAATTGACTCAAAGTTCTTACTGCATAGCATATGTCTGGACGGGTGTTCACAAGGAACATCAGAGCCACAATCAGTTGTCTATACTGAGATAGACTCTCTAAGTCTGGTCCTGCAACATCTCCACATAATTTCTTGAAGTTTATTTCCATTGGAGTGATCATGGATTTACATTTAGTCATTCTAAATATTTCCAACAACTTTACAATGTATTTTCCTTGTGATAGGAAAATATCACCAGACTTTTTCCACACTTCAAGGCATAAAAAGTAGTGCATGAGACCAAAGTCTTTCATCTCAAACTCTGAGGCTAGCTTCCTCTTACATTCAATCATCAAAGGCTCACTGCCTGTCAAAAATAGATTGTCTAAAAACCCAAAATCAATGGCATAACTTGGGCTAACTTGAAGTAGATGTTGGCATCAACATTGCATCTTATGAATCCCGGCTTCATTAAGTAACTGTCATACACTCATACCAAGCTTGGGGAGCTTTCTTCAAACCATACAATGCCTTCTTCAACTTGCAAACATGTGTTCTTAAATCTTCCACTTTAAATCCTTGTGGTTGTTCAACATAAACAACTTCATGTAACATGCCATGATGAATATTCCATCCCTTACTTGCAACAAGGGAAACTATTGAACGAATGGTTGAATACTGAGCTAAGGGAGAAAATATGTCATCATAATCTTATCCCTCTTACAGAGAGAAGCCTCGAGCCATGAACCTTGCTTTATATTTCTCAATGCTGCCATCATTTCCATGTTTGATTTTAAATAGCCATTTTAAAGTCACAATAGACTTCCCTTTCAGTCTAGGTACAATACCCCATACATTAGTTTTCATGATTGATTCATATTCTTCAGCCATGGAATCCTTTTAAACTTGTTCTTTTACTACTTCAAAGGTGGATGATTCGACGTGAATCATAGTAGTCATAGCAGCAACATATCCTTGATACCTGGATGGTTGTTCCTTTCTCTGAATGATATGTAGATGGGGGCATTTCTTTTAATATCCTGTAAAGTATTGCAAAGCCAAAGTGGTCTCTTCTTGGAGGGAGGATCACTTGGAGGAGGATCTAACAGATCCATGGGCTCTATGGGATCATCAACCATATTAGGTTCAGGTGCGGATGGACCATCCATAATATCCCAGTCATTATTCTCTTCCTTGGGAGGAGGAGGTGGAGGAAGGTATCTTTCTTTTCCAAGAGCTGCATCTTCATCAAATTTTATATCCCTACTAATTTCAACCTTCCTCTAACCAGGAATATAAATTCTATATGCTTTAGAAATTTCACAATAACCCACAAACATACATTTTTTTCCAGTAGCTTCTACTTTGTCCTTTTTTCTTTTGGCAAATGAAAATATATTGGGCATCCAAATACACGAAGATGGTTGATATCAGGCTTAGTGCCTGTGAACATTTATTCAGGAGTCCTATTTTCCAATGCTTGATGAGACACCTTGTTCTGAACATATACTGCAGTAGATATGGCTTCAGCCCAAAGGAAATTTGGCACATTTTGATCATGCGGCATAACACATGCAACTTCTAATATAGACTTGTTATTTATTTTGGCTAGAATATTATGTTCAGGAGTATATGGAACAATTGTTTCCTTCTTGATTCCATATTTCTTGCAAAATGCTATGAACTCTTTTGACATGTATTCTCCTCCATTGTTGGATCTGAAGACTTTGATTCTCTTTCCAGATTCATTTTCGATCAATTCTTTAAATTCCTTGAATGTTTCAAAGGTTTCATCCTTGTGCTGAATATAGTATATTCATGTCTTTCTTGAGAAGTCGTATAAAGGTTATGTAGCAGAGGTGACCACTAACAAAATGTACAGGCATCATAGCACATATATCAGAATGAATGAGATGAAGAATTTCATGAGTTTTGTTCTTACTAGACGGAAATGGTCCCCTTGTTTTCTTTCCACTTACACAACTTGGGAAAATTCCATCTTGATGAGCCTGAACATCGGGAATACCAAAGAATAATTTATTTAATTTCGGAAGTGCATCATAGTGAAGATGAGCTAGTCTATTGTGCCATAATTCACTCAGGTGATTAGTATTATGAACCAAAGAAATAGAGGTCTTCCAGTGACCCTATAGAGACCTTCAGATCTTGATCCTAGAGTGAAGAAATCTCACATAGATGAATAAGCAGGCCAAGTCAGAACTTTACCTTTGATGAAGGAAACCCTCATCCCTTTGTCTTCTTGTAATGTAGATACAGATATCAAATTCTTCATTAATCCTAGTACATACATGAGATCATGCAACATAACTGATTCCCCATAATTTAGTTGAAATTTGATGGACCCAAAAACTTTCACGGGATGAGTAGAATTTTCTCCAAGAATGATCTTTAGCTTAGTCTCCCTCTCTACCAGATTAGAGAGAATTTCTTTATAACTAGAGAAATGATGAGTGGCCCCACTATCAACTAGCCATTTATACCACGAATCCGGTGGAGAAGAACTAGTAAGAGCATAAATGAGAATGTATTCAGATTTATTTACAACATTACTTTCATATCTGGGAGCCCTTGGTTTCTTTTGAGGAGGATGATTTTCTTCACAATCGCTTGAGTAGTCTCTTCTTCTTCTATCATCACTTTTGTCACGGTTATTTCTTTGATTGTCTTTTCTTCTTTTATTATTGTAGTTGCCTCTAGTGTTGTAGCGTGGCCTCTTTCCTTTTTCAAGAAAATCTCATGCATAATGACCTTTCTTATGTCAATTTAAGAATTCAATATGAGATGTTGATCTATCATTCCTTCTTTTTGTATTTTGAGAAGAAGGCTTCCTCGATGAACCTCCTTTTGTCTTCTTTCTTTTGCCATGAGTGATGTATGCTGCGGGTTCTCCCTCTTCATGCATTTGAATCCTTCCTCTTGTTATCATTCTAGATTATTCTTGAATGATTTTTCCAACGATATCATCATATGACATAAGGATATTGCTTTTGATTATAGTGGTAATGAAGGTTTCCCAAATAGAGGGGAGACCTATAAGAGTCACAACTATTAGTTCCCTATCAGGTACATTTTCTCCAACCCTCTGCAATTGATATCTAAGATGAGAGATCCTCATAATGTAAGATTGAATAGCTTCCCCTTTTTCCTTGTGTTGATCTTTTAAGGTGATGATCCCATTTAGGTTGTTGACTTCATACATGATGGTTACCTTTCATACATATCTTTAGACTTTCTTAAATTCCCAACGTAAGTACGTAAATGATCTTGTAAACCATCAGCTATAATTTTCTTTGCTTTAGACTCACCATTCTTGTACTTGTTCTTGAGAGAAGTGGAAGCATTTTCTGGAGGCTTGGGCACCCTTCTCTGAATGTATTCCAACAAAACATTGTTTTCAACTATGATCTCCAATCTGACTTCCCATGCAGCAAAGTTTGATGCATCACCCAACGTTTCATGTTCCTTGAAGGTAGAGGACGATATCTTGACCTTGAATAGGTGATCTACTTTATGAAGGAGAGGGATTCAAATATTGTCTTCTCTCGGGCTTGAATTTAACATTAGCTTTGATAACATGTTAAATTTTCAGATTGTTCAATGTTGTATCAATTACTTTAGCCCCATTTATCTTTTCATTAATAACGCATCAAATTATTAGCATCATAACCAATCATAAATGTAACTAAAGAAAGAACAATGTATGTAATGAAAGAGAAGACAAAAACACAACCACAAGAGACAATAGATTGGTCTAATACCAAGGAAAAACCCCGCAAGGGGAAACCCTTTCAAATCTTCTTCTTTAGTAGATCGTCACAAAAATATTTTAGTAGTGAGTAGAATGAGCACAATACATATGATTTGTGATCGAGAATAATAAATAAGATCTACAAATCTACAAATATATTATAATAGCAGAGAAACCCAGATCTACCAGATCACTGAAGATGACTAAAGCCAAGATGTCCAAACCCTAGATCTAAATTAGGTCACTCTCATCAACACTGTTTGCGGGCGACTGAAACTTCAGGGTTTCTCTCATGAATACAGTATGAAGGCTATCGTAACTTTAGATTTGTTCCCAGGAGGTCTCTGTGCATGTGAACTTGACACTGAACTGCAAAAACCCATAATCTCTCTCTTGACGAACTGTACGAGAGATCAATAGAAAAAAGTCACACTTTGACTAAGTTGTGCCAGGGACTACACTGTTAGGGTCGCTCCTAGGGCTACCTGGTGTGAGTGACCTAAAGAGCCAAAATCGCTCTATTACCAACTCTATGCTTGTGACAGAGGAAAAAAAAAATTGATCTGTGCTAGTGACCAAGATCCAAAAAACCCTAGCCTAGAGAGAACCTTTTGCTTATACTTTTGGACCCAATGCAAATTTTTGTTGATGAACTTGTGCAAGCTAAAAGAAAAAATATAAGAATAGAAACATGCCTTGATTGAGTGTGTCTAAATGAGATTGAGGTCACTTCATTTTAAAGGATTTCTTGAGGGCTTACTTGGGGTTGAGGTTGACCCAATCAGTTACCTAAGTGGTTAGGGTTGACCCATTCCATAATGAATGAATGAATAAATTAATTCAAAACTTAAGTTCCTCTTAACGGAATTGGGTGATCTTTAGGTCAATTTTGGTCCTCTCGAAAAGAGGAATTTAACACAATAATAATCCTGGTCATTTGAGCTGTAAAATGTGGAATTTGACTCTAGTTTCAAAATTAACATTAAGGACTCTATAAGGTCACTCGAAGACCTCTCTTTGCATTGGTCCATAATACTAATCATTTGAGAAAATTAGGGCACCACAAACTGGCTCATCTTCATTAGGATGCACTTATGAAACTATCAAAATTGGTCTCTAGTATTCCCAATGTTCAGGCTCATCATGATGGAGTTTTCTCAGGTTGTGCAAGTGGAAAGAAAACAAGGGGACCATTTCCCTCTAGTAAGAAAAAAACTCATGACATCCTTCATCTCATTCATTATGATATATGTGGTCTGATGCCTATACATTTTGTTGGTGGTCATCTCTACTACATTTCCTTTATCTACGACTTCTCAAGAAATACATGGATATACTATCTTAAGAACAAGGATTAAGCCTTTGACACATTCACATAATTAAAAGCCTTGGTCAAAATCAATCAGGAAAGAGAATCAAAGTCTTCAGGTTCAATAATGGAGAATAATAAATGTCAAAAGAATTCATAGCATTTTGCAAGAAAGATGGAATCAAGAAGGAAGCAATTGTGCCATACACTCTTGAACAAAATGGTATAGCCAAAAGAAATAACAGGTCCATATTAGAAATTCCCTGTGTTATGCTACATGATCAAAAGGTTCCAAAGTTCGTTTAGGCTGAAGTGACATCTACTGTTGTATATGTTCAGAACAGGGTGCCTCATAAATAATTAGAAAACAAGACTCCAGAATAAATATTCATTGGCACTAAGATTGAGATCAACCATCTTCGTGTATTTGGATGCCCAATATATTTTCATGTGCCAAAAGGTAAAAGCAACAAACTAGAAGCTAATGGTAGACGTTTTTGGTTGTGAAAATTCTAAAGCATATAGGATTTATATTCCTAGTTAGAGGAAGGTCGAAATTAGTAGGAATGTAACATTTTATGAAGATGCAACTCTTGGTAAAGTAAGAGATATTCCTCCACCTCCTCCTCCCAAGGGAGAGAATGATGACTAGGATATTTTGGATGGTCCATATGCACCTAAGTCTGATATGGTTGATGATTTCATAGGGCCTATGGATCTGTTAGATCCTCCTCCAAGTGATCCTCCCTCCAAGAAGATACCACTTTCACTTCGAGATACTTTACAGGATACTGAAAGAAATGTTCCCATTCACAGATCATACAAAGCAAAGAAACAAACATGCACGTATTAGGGATATGTTGTTTTTATGAGCACTATGATTCACGCTGAACCATCCACATTCAAAGAAGCTGCAAAAGAACAAGTTTGGAAGGATTCTATGGTTGAAGAATATGAATCAATCATGAAAAATGATGTATGGGACATTGTACTTAGACTGAAAGGGAAGTCAGTTGTGACTTCAAAATGGGTATTTAAAATAAAACATGGAATTGATGGCAACATTGATAAATATAAATCAAGGTTCGTGGCTCGAGGCTTCTCTGAAAAAGAGGGAGACGATTATGATGACATATTTACTCCCGTAGCTCGATATACAACAATCCATTCTACAGTTTCCCTTGCTACAAGTCAGAGATGGTCTCTTCATCAGATGGATGTTGTTAGCGCTTGGAATTCACCTAGGCTGAGATAGAAAAACTCTCAAGGCTACATCAAACCATTTCACCTCGTAGCTAGCCCTACGAGGTATGAGAAGGCTCTCTCGGGTCAGATTCGGTAGATCTTTCAATATGATAAGCTGACCAATTAGGATCAAAGATATTAGGCTAGTAAATTGATAAGGGGGGTTGATTTAAAGATTTTTGGGTTTTTGGTGGCAATTGGAGGGAGTGCAATTCAGGGTGCGGGGATTGAGCACAGTTTTTGCAGGGGGATCTTTGGGGCAAGGTAGGAGTGAGCGCTGATGCCTTAATCTGAGATGGATGATCAGGGATGATAGAGAAGGAGCTAAAGAGGGCAAACAACCATTTGAATCCTCTCTAGATAGCAGAAAACATAAATTTGGAACAAACTAAAAAGCTGAGCATGTCAAAGCATGTATTCAAACTTTACCACTTCATCTGTCCAAATAGAAGCAAAAGAGAGATGTGGAATACATAAACAAACTTACAAGAACATCTAGAGAACACACCATCAACACAACAATCCACAAGAATCCACAATGATGACTGCAAAACCCTAGCCTTCCTCTTCTTTAAATTGCTGAGATAGATGTACAATATAAAATAAAGCTTTCTCCCACAAGAGTCCAACCTTCCAACCTCTCAAAATGACTAAGAAAATACATAATATAGGAAAGCTAACCTCTTCCCTTGCCTCTAGGGGTCGAGCTCATCCTTCTAGGAGCAGTTTGAACTAAT
>APFE030181812.1:27288-38395 GCA_000404065.3 Pinus taeda
CACTTTGTGAGGGATATGATAGAAGACAAAAAGGTGTTGCTGGTAAAGGTGGACACTTTGAAGAATACTACAGATGCATTGACAAAATGTGTGAGCTCTGAGAAGTTCTCTTGGTGTAGAGAATCAATGGGCATTTCAGGGCTGGAAAAATGACTAAGCTCTCCTGTGGCCCCCTGTGGAAAGAAAACAACAAGTGGGAGATTTTCGGGTTGTGTTATATTCTTTCCACGACTAACCTACGTAGTGAACCGAGGGGTTAGAGGGGGGGCGGAGCCCCCCCTTCGCCGCACCGATTGCGCAGCGGGGGGGTCACAGGGGGGTTTGAAGGGGGCGGGTAGCCCCCCTCTACGGGGTTCGGGGCAGTGCCCCGAGAAATTTTTTTTTGGACCCTATATTAGGTTGGGCAAACCTACCTATGGTTTTCGGTCCATAGTTTTGGACACGATGGTTTTCGGTCCATGGTATTGGATGCTTCGGCATGTATAAATATGTATTGTAACATTGAAAGGAATATAATGAAAAATCAAGCTGGTAGTCCCGGTTTTGGGATCCAGAGGAAAATCTCTGTGCATATGTGTTTTTTATGTGTTATGCTCCCGCATTGTTTATTTTTCTGTGATTTAGAATTCGTATGCAGGTAATTTCTGTACGGGGTTAAAACCTACAATAAGTGTGTCAAAATATACATCGTTTTCGATCATAGATTGCAAAACACCTTATGGTCGGCAAAAATGATAGTACAAAAAGACATAAAATGTCATATGAGTCTGCAAAAGCGATCATCCTATCCCTGGTGATGATCACGATAAGAAACCACTGCTCGGGCCACCATACAAAGGAACCTCCTAAAAGGTCCTGGGACCCCAATCACATATTGCTATAAACTAAGTGGAATATAATCTATGTCAATCTCTAGAATATCTGCTGTCAAACGCTCTAGATGATTCTCCAATTCGGTCAGTGTCTCTGTAGATTGGTCCTATGGGGCCAGTACTGCTGTAGCTGGGTGTCTCCTCTCATAAGGCTGGAGAGCGGCTGGTCATCGTGGACCCACATCTGCATTTAAAAATTTTTACTAGCAGTTTTGGACGATTTAAAAAAGCAAAAAAAATTAGATAAAACTTAGAAAGTGCTGAAAATGATTTTACCTTAATCATCCCACTACTCTCCTAGTGGAAGAATCATGTCTGGGTCACCGCGATAATCCATCCCAACATATGGAAAATCCTGAATCATGAAAAGTTGATTCCTCAACCAACGAAAATACTCAAGCGGAAATCGAACAACTTGTTAGAGCCTAGATTTAGCTCAGGCTGGAAAGGTAAGATTCTAGGTCCATATCAAACCACACTCAACCTCGTAGCTAGCCCTATGAGGACAGGAGAGGGCTCTCTCCAGGTCAATCTCAGCAAAGTTAAGCGATAGGGCTTGAGATGACTGATTTTATAACTGATCTTAGGCTAGGTATGTAGTGCAAGGATTGATTTGAGTTTTTGAGGAATTTGTGTTGGAAAAAAGGGATAGGCAAATTTGGGTCCGGGGATGAGGCACAGTTTTTGCAGAGGTCTGATTGGGACAAGGAAGGCAATCGTTTTGATGCTTTAGATTGAATGAATGGATGGATCAGACTGGTGAGGAGCTAAGGAGGCCAAGAGAGTCTCAAGAGTCCTCCTCAAATAGATGAAAACATTCAAAATTAAACAAAACTAGAAGGCAGATCACAACAATTCAGTGAATTCTACCTTAATCTCTCATTTGTTTAGTTTCAAAAGAAAAGAGAAGGGAAAATGATACACATAAACATCAATGAACTTACTATAACATAGATAAAAACACCATCAAAACACAGAGCCACATGGATCCCAACAAGTGCTGCAAAACCCTGGTCTTTCCTTAGCCAAAAATGCAGAGATAGAATGTACAATGATGTGCCAAGCAATCCCAAGTGTCCAACCCTGACAATGACTCAGAAAATACATGATATAGACTTTCCTAACCCATTCCCATGCCTATAGGGGTCGAGCTCATCATTCTAGGAGTTGTTTCAACCAATTCTAAACAAAGCACTGAAATCTAGGCAATCAAACAACTTGCCTCTATAAGGTAGGAAACTGATTCATTCATTAAATTTTCACTTCTTAGTGAATGAATCCTCTAGAACAAGTAAAAATGTGTGAATATTACATCATGGTCCTCCAATTACATCATGGTAGATTAATAATTACATCAAAAAGAAAAACCAGTCAAAACTAGCGAAATTCTGAGCTGTACAGTGAAAAATAAGTCAAAAATCCTCTATGCACCGCACATGATTCTCTATGCATCATGCCACTTTGGAGCTGAATTTGAGGCCCTTACCGGAGTCCAAATTGAGCTCATGATAGCTCGTTGAAGCCCTTCCTGTCTACTTGCCAACCCTAGTGGAATTTTTCAATTTGGTGTCCATTTTCCCCTCCAAAAATTCAATCTCCCAGCACTGATTCTTGTGTGTCAAAATAGGGGCAGAGAGGTCTTTTTTTGAGTGTTTTTGACCTCTTGAGGACTCAAAAATTGCCCAAATTTCTTGGACATGCACCAACAATCATGATTTTTCATGCAAAATCCAAAAATATAGAGTTTTTGAAATTTGGAGCCCTCTAGCAAAAGCGAGCGCCGCATGGCGCGACGCATAGGGAGGCAAACCCTGTTTTTCGGTGCAAAAAATTTCAAAAATACAAAAATTGCTCCAAATTTCTTGAAATTTGGGCTGGAGCTTCTCTATCAAGTGTCATGCTGGGCTAAAGAGGCTTTGGCCAATATCTGAAGACGATCATGCTCCTTTTGCCTCTTTTTCTTCTTTGTTGCCTTCTTCAATTTTACCTTTAGATTCCTTATTCGTGCCTTCGAACTCATATTGCATGCCCTGTAATGGAAAGCCATGTGTCTCAACAATGCTTTGTCCTTATCATCCTTTTCCAGCAATCTCTCCAGGTGGATGTTGATTCTCTCGAGCCAAGACTCCCGATCATCATTAATCTCTTGCTCCAATGTAGTGAACTCAATCCTCCTCCTTTGGGCAGCTTGGCGATTCTCGCCGGTGTTTTGCAACTCCATTATTGCTTGCTTATCTTCGAACTGTTTGTTACTCTACTCCAAGTATTTCATAGTCCACTTAGCCCTCTCCAAGTCAAGGGACAAGGTTGTGATCTCTGTCTGCTGCCCCTGGATGATCTCTCTAAGATGTGCACTTTGCGAGCCCATGTCTGTAACATCATCCTGAACGAGAATGAAGTTAGTCTCTCGCTCACCTAAAGGCCCCTCATCCTGCATTGGCCCTTTACCTCTGTCCTGTACCTGTCGTGCTGATGTCAGAAACGAGGCCCCTTCCACCCCACGTGGAGATAACACTCGCTTTGCTACTGTAAATAACTGCCTCGTGCCCTTCTGATAAGTAATGAAAACCGGTATAGTAGCAGTGTGTGAATCATGGCCTTCATGCTGATGAGAAGGTCCACCAGTCTCATGCCCAACCTCTGAAGATCCCTGTGAAGCTCTGAAAAAGTCACGAGAGATAAAATCATCCCAAGTGATGCCCTGTAATCCAAGCTAATGAACCACCAAAATCTTGATGAGAGCAAAATGGAAAATACAGTTGATCTGCTGTTGAGGGGTCTTGTGCTGCACGAGTGCGGTCATCCTTTCTATGTTTCAGCATATGAAATATGGGATGTTCATCATCCATACTCGGGTGAAATGCATGAACAACCTAATGTGATAAGCATATAATCGAGAGAAACAACCTTCACAGCTAAAATACTTCATGATTAATTTCATTAGTGGAGCATATTCATCTTTGAGATATCGGAAAGGGAACACTCTCTTTAACTACCTCAAGAAACCTTGTTTAATATATGGCTCATAATGCTACCGGTCAATCTTCTGCCTCTTGTTCCATGGCTCGCCAATGTTAGGTATGCTGGTTGCTAATGAGATAGAATCTGGTGTAAGTGTGAAAGTGACACCCAACTAAAGTAACTTGATCACCGTGTAAATGCAGTAAAAATAAGCGAGCCAACTCATGATGGACTTGAACAATAGCAACCTTCTCACAAAATTGATAACATGACTGAAACTGGAAACAAGAGATGGCAAGAGGGCAGGCCTACAATTCTGTAAGGGTGGTCGGTTCTTCTCTAACATGTCTGCCACCTTTATGAGGCCTCTGGGGTGCATGTCCCTCCATGGGTGAGTCACTTTGGGTCTCCACTTCATAATTGGATGAATGACCGGATGACATAACTACTTCTATACAAACTACCTTGGAGAAATAGATGCTGGTGTATGAAACTGTATTGGACTGCTCTTTTGTGATGTGGTTGAACTTTGCCACCAAGGGAAAAAAGTGCAACAAGGGACTATTAGGAAGGGGGAAAATAGTAAGGGATTAGGGACTATTGGGACAAATTATGTTAGGGAAATGTGGGAGGGTTTGAGGGGTTTGATATATAAGGTTAGGAATTGTTGTGTAGGGTTTGAGATGTTGGATTTGAGAATTTAGGAAAGAGAATGTAGGAGAAGGAATTAATGAACTTAGGGGGGTAGGGAATTAGGGAATGATGAAAACAAGGGAGAAACGGGATGGAGGAGTGAATTTGGTAGCAAAACAATGATTTTGAAACCCTAACAGCAAGTTTCCTTGAGATACTTTAGAGGTAGGGTTTGATATTTTTGTTTCAACCATTATCATCCACAAACCACCATAGCTTATCACAAAATTGGATGAAACACTAAGATGAAGGCTATACCTGGCAAATCCGTGCAAGTTATTGGCAATTTGGAGAAATTTTGAGCATTTTCGGGCCTTTAAGTGTATGCGTCACGCCACATACCCAATGCGCCGCACCATCCCAGTGCCGCGCCACCTGCTCTATGTGCCAATGCACCATGCCACTTGCTCTATGCGCAACGCCGACCAAGTTTCTTCCAAACTCACCCAAATTGCGCACTTGCTCAACAAATTTGCTTTGAATTGATTCTCTTTGGTCTTGGCATGCAAATGAACTTGCAAAATGGAGAATATATCATATAGCCATGGATTTTGATTTTTCTTTTGTCAAACCCATTTTTGTAATGTTTACACTTTGACACTTTCCAGTTTTAATAGAAACTCTGTTTTTTGGTTGTTTCCTTTGATTTTTTGACTGGAATGATGAAAACCTTGGAAATTTTTTGCAGGGATGGCTAACATGGAATTTGGCAAAGGATGACCAGTGCTGCAATGAAAAACTGTAGAATTGAAAAATTACATATTTATTACACAAAACAATTTTAACGATTTCTTCTTCAAAAAAATTTTTGAAGAAGAATCATTCTCAGCATTATTGGTGATGAAAATTATGGAATAAAAAGTTATTCGGAACATCCTCATGGCCTATTGGCGATTATCAGACACTCTGAAGCATTTATTGACAAAATCCTAATGAGACCCTAGACCTACTTGACACTAAAACCCTAAAGACAACATTTGCAAATTTTGATGAAAAGAAGACTATATATGCTTTTGTTTTTATGAATAGACATCAACCAGGAGGTAAATGACATGAGTGAAGTATGGGGACAAGACCCTTCCATCAGAGGATCGATGCTCCTAAATGGAACGTAGGTTGTTAGCACCTAAATCTGCCTTAGGCTGAAGGAAGGCAAAATTCAAGGTAACTACAAACCACGCTCAGTCTGGTAGCTAGCCCAACCAGAATAGGAGAGGGCTCTCTCTGTGTCACACTTAGTGAATAAATAAATGATATGGTCTGAGGTGACTTACATTGAATATTGGTTTTAGGCTAGGTAAATAAATATGGAAACAAGAAGCAATTTTTTATAAATGACTGAGTTTCTGGGATATATGGGACCAACGAACAGTATGAGCAGAGAATTTAATACAAAGGCACCGATTACTTCGTGAGAAAAGACAGGCGGAAAGTATAGCAATTAAATTGAAATAATGCGGAATGGAAAGATTGTTTAGGAGGGTGAAAAGGGCATAAACACATTAATCCTTTTCAACAGAAGAAGAACACATAACGTGAAACTTTCCCACAGGCAGAGCAATAAACATGAATTCTACCTTATCTTACTTATAAAATTTCACTGGAAATGAATATGAATGAAATGTGAAACATACAAATACATAGGAAACATAAAGAGAAACACATTTGCTAACACTCACACCACATGAATCTCATGAACCAGAGCCACTGCCTTTCATTAATTCTTTGTCAAAATATACAATGAAGAACTGAGTTTCTCTCCCACACTCTCCGAGAAATTACAACCAACCCTTTGCAAATGGTTTTACATACAATAAATAGACTATGCCATTGGGAAATAGAACGATCCATAGTTGGGGAGTTTTTAAAATCATTACAAACTGGAAATGGAAAGCCAACCATTAGTGACAGGGGCAACATTACAAAAATGACAAATTGCTTGGGTGACTGCTCGCCTTCCTTTGCCACTTGGATAGAAGCCAACCTTTAGTGAAAATATTCTTTAAATTTTGCCTTAGGTGCCAATAAAAATTTAGTATAAATGAGTGGGCCCACTTGGAGAAAGTCGCGAATCGAAATGTCGCGAAGCGGAAGTGATTTTGGCCTTTGGGTCTATATGTGCCGCGCCCAAAACTATATGCGCAGTGCCACTTTGGAGGTGATTTTGAAGTACCTTCTAGAGTCCAAATTGTGCCCAAGTGTGCTTGTTGGAAAGCCTTACCTATCTACTTTCCAACCCAAGTAGAATTTCTAAATTTGGTGCTCATTTGCCCCTCCAAAACTTCAATCTCCCAAGACTACTTCCTGTGTTTCAAAATAGGGGCAAAGAGGTCATTTTTTTAGTGTTTTTGACCTCCTGGGGACTCAAAACTTGCCCAGACTTCATGTCCATGCACTAGCAGTCATGATTTTTCATCCTGAATCCAAAAATGCAAACCATTTGTGATTTGGAGCTCCCAATCCTAAGCGTCGCGCCAGTGGCGTGGCGCATAGGGAGAAAAACCCTGTTTTGTGCCCAAAAATTTGTCACGTGACCAAAATTTCCCCAAATTTTTCAAAATTTGGGCTGGAGGTTCCGTATGAAGTGCTATACTAGGCCACATAGGCTTCAGCCAAGATTCGAAGCCGATCTTGCTCTTTTTGCCTCTTTTGTCTTTGTGTCACTCTCCTCAATTTCGCCTTCAAACTCCTTATCCGAGCCTTTGAACTCATGTTCTGTGCCCTGTAGTGATAAACCATCCGCCTTAATATGGTTTTGTCCTTGTCAGCCTTCTCTAGCAGTCTCTCAAGGTGGATGTTGATACGCTTGAGCCAAGACTCTCGGTCATTGTTAATCTCTTGCTCTAATGGAGTGAGTTCAATCCTCCTATGTTGGGTAGCTTGGCGATTCTCACAGATGTTTTGCAGCTCCATGATCTCATGCTGGTCTTCAATCTGTTTGTTCCTCTGCTCCAAATACTTGATAATCCACTTAGCGCTCTCCAAATTGAGTGACAAGTCTTGGATCTCTGTTTGCTGCTCCTGGACAGTCCTCCTAAGTTTGGCACTCTCCACATCTGTATCATCATCATGAATGGGGATGAAGTTGACCTCTTGTTCACCTGATGGCCCCTCGTCATGCATGGGCCTCTTGTCCCTGTCCTGTGCCTGTGTTGCTGATGTCAAAAGCAAGGCCCCTGACCTGCTTAATCACCAATTCAGAGTTGCCATATACAGAAATCCTCTTAGCATTCAACTTTCTTAGAATTTTTAGGCCAGCAATTAGAACTTCATACTCAGCTTCATTGTTTGAACAATCAAAAGCCAACTTGTAAGAGCATACCCGCACGTTACTAGGCACTTTTTTCGAGGCAGAGAAAGGACTGCGTACCCAAATCCCAATTTCAGTGCCATCATTTCCCACTGCTCCATCGAAATCCATGGTCCACAAACCTTCTTCCTCCTCTTGCAAGTGTTGAAAATCTATTTGTTGTGCTTTGTCTGCTTGTTGTCCATTACTTTCAGCTGATCGCTCAATGATGTTCTACTGTTCTTGTCCTTCTCTCTTTAAAACTCCTCTGAAATTTTCTGTTATTTCTGAAATATCATCTGCTTCTACTAATTGACTATCGATATCATTGAAACTATCAGAATACAAAACAAAAGACTCTAAATCTGTATGTACATAATTAATCGGATGATTTATTGGTTTCTCCTTACTTGTAATCGTGTATTTCATTTTTTGTTCCCAATACAATTTCCTCATTTGGCCAAACATAGGCATCGTTGCATAGGAGAAATCTAGTTGTAGGGTCCCTTTCAATTTTGCTAACTGAGACCTGGAAAGAAGCATGCCAAACCTGGGAGGAATATCTGCTACAACAATATCCATCAAAAAATTCTTCATTGGGAGTTGATCCAAACTCACAACCAAGTCTTTGATGAGCCCGATACATCTTACTCTACTGGAATCAAACGAATAGAGATCATGTTATTACCGGGTGATGTCTTGACCCAGCTTATCCATGATAGCCTTGGGCATGAGATTGTGAGAAGCTCCGGAATCGAACATGACATTATGTAACACAAAATCATGCAATCTTAAACTGATATAAAAAGGTGTCACATCAATATCAGAAGAATCACCATTCGATGTTGGCCCAAAAATCATTTCGGGTTAATCATCTTCGACATTCAACATGTCAGACATTGGGTCCAAATTCAAAATTTTAGATACTTACCCTCTATAACTGCTGTTCCTCATTATTTCAGTCAAGGGAATGGATACCTTCAATTTAGAAATTTCATTCTCTAAATTAAAAGTGGGAATCTTTTCTACCTCTTTGACTGGGATTTCTTTCCTTTCCTTTTCTTTCGATGCAATTGGCTGATTTGATTGTTCTACTGATGGTGATTTGCTGCTATCCGGACCAACCGCCTCCTCTCCTTTCCTTTGTGTAACTGATGAATCATGCTTTGATGCCTCACTGTCCTTCCTCTTCTGAATTGGTTTAATTGTCACATCTCTGTTTCTAAGTGAATATCATTGCTGCTGGGTGGACAAAGCATTCATATAGCCTCTTTGGTACTCATCTGATTCTTCCTCCAAAACGGTGTCATTGGCTAGAATGAAATCTGCATCTTTGTGTACAACTGAGCTTTCTGCATACTCCTCATCCTCAGTAATATAAATAGGCAAATCATCAGGAGTAAAGAGGTGGTTTTATTCACCTATTATATTCCCGTCCTCATTTGACTCCGATCCATGCACAAAATTTTGCTGCAAAGGTGGCTGTATTGGCTGTTGTGTTGTCTGCTCTTAGGCTCACTGATCTCTCTGCCTTATTCTATATTATGGCTATTGCTGGCCACAGAAGTTAGGATTTCTAACTTGTGGCTCAGGTTTGTCAAGTTTCACCCTTTCAAGCATCTGCTCTACCTTCTGGAGTAGTTGATCTACCGAGGAAGATTCTTCTTTTACGGTGACCTTCTTCTCTGACTTTGCTCTAGCCTCTTGTCAGCAGATTTTCTTCAACGCTGACCGCGATCTTCTGCATGTCTTCCATTGTGGCCGGTTCTCTCTCTCTTAATTGATAAGCCATGTCAGTATCAAAACCATCCAGAAACTTCACCATGGCTAGCCCCACAGGTGGCCTTAGATGATCGGGAATTTCATTATAAACAAAATTGAATCTAATGCAGTAGTCTTGGACTGACTCACCAGCGTTTTGTTTGATTTGATCATATTCAACCAGAATTTGGAGAGGATTCTTTTTCACTTCCCAGCGGCCTAAAAATTGTCTTTGTAGGTCAGCCAAGGTAGCGATACGTGTAGCCGACAAACCTCTGAACCATTTCCTCACTTCACCTGCAAATGTTTGTACAAAGAGTCTCATTGCCACATTCTCCACATTGATCTCGTGAAGTTCACAGAAATCTGCCATTCTATCCACATGTTGCTGAGCGGTAATGCTGTTAGGAGTGCCATCAAAAAATGGGGATTTTCTTTGATAATCTGCGGGCATATCATCTAAAACTTGAGGCAGAACAAGAGGTGCAAAACAAGGAGCCATCACTCTTGGTGGGTTTGGCCTTGGAGGTGTTGGAGGAGTGTGCGCAGTTTGTAGGGGGCTAGCAATTGGAGTTTGAAGCTGTGCTACAATGTAATTATCAATTGACTGGTTAGCCCTTTTCGTTTCCAAGTCTATAAGTAACTGTGGTTTGTGGACAGTATAGTCAACCACCCTTTCGGATTTGGTCTCGAACAATGATATTTCAAACTGCTCATCAAAATCTAGCTCTTCAAGATACTCAAAAATGTCAGGACATGAATGGGATTTGAACACGGGAGATATAGAGCTCTCTTGACGACGAATTCTTGGAATCAAATTGGGATTTTCGTAGATGTGCGGAGCATCTGGATCTGGATTAGCTCTGGTATATCTTCTAGAAGCCAGTGTGCTATTAAGAAAAATCAAAGGACACAACCAACTTACTGAACCTATCAAATCCTAAACTTATCATCCGGAAGCTTAGAATTATCAAGAAGTAAGGGGAGTAATTTCGTCCCCAGTGGAGTCACCACTATGTTAGCACCTAAATCTGCCTTAGGCTGAAGGAAGGCAAAGTTCAGGGTAACCACAAACCACGCTCAGTCTGGTAGCTAGCCCTACTAGAATAGGAGAGGGCTCTCTCCGTGTCACACTCAGTGAATAAATAAACAATATGGTCTGAGGTGACTTACAGTGAATATTGATTTTAGGCTAGGGAAATAAATATGGAAACAAGAAGCAATTTTTTATAAATGACTGAGTTTTTGGGATATATGGGACCAACTAACAGTATGAGCAGAGAATTTAACATAAAGGCACATATTACTTCATGAGGCAAGATAGGCGGAAAGTCTAGCAATTGAATTTGAAATAATGCGGAATGGAAAGATTGTTTAGGAGGGTGAAAAGGGCATAAACACATGAATCCTTTTCAACAGAAGAAGAGCACATAACGTGAAACTTTCCCACAGGCAGAGCAATAAACATGAATTCTACCTTATCTTACTTAGAAAATTTCACTGGAAATGAATATGAATGAACTGTGAAACA